>CAKNWT010273145.1:3014-31500 GCA_932066315.1 Andricus coriarius
CCATGTTCGTTATCGAATTTTCGGCACCAGCTGAAAAAAACATCATACCCAAGGAAAATGAAAATAAAGAGAGATATAAAGAACTTATAAGGGAGTTGCGATAGCTATATCCGGAACATTCCGTTAAGCTAATCGTCTTGATCATCGGCGCTCTTGGAGGTGCCAAGGTTTCACTGGTTAATAGCCTAAAAAGCATCCCTGCGTGTCAAGAAAATGCCAAGACACTTGCGGGGAAAATGCAGAAGGCGGTCGTCCTTGGGTCGCTCTGTGTCCTCAGGATGCACGAGACTTTTGCCGGATCATCGTATTGAATTCGTCGCAGACTGTAACCACCTATCTCACGGTCGTGAGACGTGGTTGCAGCTGAAATTTTACCGCGATTTCGCTGGGAGCGGGTGCAACTTTTCAGATTAGCACCTGCTCCCAGCGAAATCCTGCGGTTATCCTTATGACAAAAGGACTACAAAAGTTCTACAAAATTGCATCCGCTCCCGGCGAAATCGCGGAAAAATCTCAGCTAGAATCACGCCTGTGCACCCTGAAGACAGGGCGCGACCCAAGTATGACCTCCTTTTGCATTTTTCCCGCAAGTCGGCTGATGCCGAAAATTCGATAACGAACATGGTTTATTTCTCAAAGTCATGGAGAGCTATGTCAGGCCTCGAGTGCGCGACAGAAAGAAATGTCGATAAAATAAAGTGCCAGTATATGCGGAACTACTCATTTTGAATAACTGACTCTATTTCCCTAGGAGCGTTTGGCGAAGTGGTGTCAGGGCTAGTGCCGTAGAAGCGACAGAGATTGTAATAAAGCACTCTTAGTGCCGCATTATGCCTTTGGATGTACATAGTTCCCGCATGAGTTGAACAACTAGATAGTACGTGGCTTAGGTGCTCAGTGTGTGCATGACACACTCTGCAGCTATAATCGGAAATGGCTTGGCTTAAAATGTGGCAACGATATGCTAAAGTTGAAATGATACCATCTTGACATGTCAAAATGAAACCCTCCGTGCCCGACTTCAATCCGGGTGATTTGTGGAAAGCAAACGTTAGCTCATACGACATCGACTGATCCTTCACATTTCTGTGGAAGATGCCGTGCATCCTCTTGTCGGGTAGCTGTTTACAGAAGTTTTTCTCCTGTGCTTTCTTGATTACGGCCTTCAGGAGTGAGTACTCGAGATGAATAATATTTTATGCATTTGGCTCACCCCTCGTGATGAATAATATTTTATGCATTTGGCTCACCCCTGATATTAAAGTCAAGGCCAAGTGTTCCAGCAGCCTCCTCGGCTGCTTTACACAGAAACGCTACTTAGCCCACTTCTTCGTGTTCCCTGACCATTTTGTTTGTGCATTTTTTTTGTGAAGGGACTCAAGATTAAGTATTCCGCGACAACCATCACGACGTGAGATATAAAGTCGTGGAACAGACGTCTTAAGTTGCATGCATTTTTTCATGTGCATAACTCTTCGTGACCCGATATCGAGGCATGTGAGCTCGCCCTTCGTCCATGGGACCACTCCAAATGAATAGAGTACTACCGGGACGGCAAGCATGTTCGTTGCAGATACCTTGTTCCTCGTCAACAGTTCGAAGGACCAAATCTGTCGGATAAAACATTTGCATTTACATCGGAGAACATTCTTAATCGATGTTGCGTCCTGGATGCGGCTTTGTGGCACGCCCAGGTATGTATAGATCTCTCCAGCGCCAAGATGTCGTATAGCGCTTCTATCGACGAACTAAGGGTCTTCAGGAATGCCATTAGGTTTTCCTCGCTTGAAATTAATCTTGGCGCAATTATCTAACCGAAACATAGATCTTAACCTTCATCCGCTCGCGTAGGCGGCAGATTGCCGCCTTTGGCTTTAAAACGGTCCCACGTGTTCCCCTGGTTCGGAATGACATTCGGGAGTCCATGTATTCTCTAGCTATACTCTTTTCCGCAATGTTTCAGGCGAATCTAAATTTTTGCTTTGAAATTTTGTTATAAAATATAAAAAAAGTTTTCTAAATTTAAAATCTCTCTTTAAATTCACCTTGGAAACCGCTATTATTTAACTACAGGCCCTAAACAATTATAATGGATGAATACCCCATAAAAGTGTAGAAAAACTGTGGGGGCGGCAATTTTCCGCCGCGCGAGCGCAAGTGTGACGCCAACGCACGCGAGCGGATGAAGGTTAAGATCATCCATGTAAAATACATAAGTGACCTTACGCTTACGATTTCCAGTTTTGCCGCAGAAGTACCCTTGGGAATGGCGAAGTGCGAGAGATAGTGGCTGAACCTTTAAGCTTTCCAATAGACAGATGATAAGTCTATGGCGTTGTTCATACATCTCTCGCTATACAGTTCAGATTCTCCGAACGATCCTATGATTCAGGATAGCTGTGAAGATCTTATACAGCGTGCTCAGACAAGTTCTTAGCCTGTACTTCTTTGGGCCAGACATAGGGACCAGAAGGTCTTGATACCATCTGACCCCGGAGCGGAATAGTTCTTCATGTCTGTTAATACTTTTTTCACCTCCTCGGCAGATATAGGTGGGCATTACTCCTCAGGTGTTACGAGAGCAGTGCACAGCTCCTTAAAACTATTTATATGCTGTCTGATGGTCAGCAGCTTTGACTTGTTAAGTGTGTGATGGCGGATCCGCAGTTCGCGCGAGGACCATTGGACCCTGGCAGTGAAATTCCTGCCAGATGTTATGTAGTGAATCTCACACTGAAAGCGGGACGCGCACTGTCTTGTCCAGCCTATCTTGGTGGTGAGTTGATGCATTCGTCTTTTGGTCTTATGATCAGCCGTTGGTTTTGTTTTACGGTTTGCATCCGCCGAAGTTCTTGCTGCATTATACACACTACAATTGATAGTCCAAAGATCGGATTCTTCGAAAAAATCTCCAGAAGCTCGTCTTCAAGTTCAGCCAGATCTTTGGGCTTGAGAGAAACCTGGATGTTCATATTTCTCCTCGTCCTAAATCATCGTTCTTCCTGTTTTGGATGCCTTACCGCGGTTCGTCTCAGTTTCGCCTCTCTTCCTCAGTTTCTGGGTTGTTCTGGCTGCGGTTCAGTAGGTGCTCCGCTTATATAACCCCTTTTCCGGAGTACCTCAATACGGTTTTGCAGACGTTGAATGGAAAAATGCGAGAGCTCTGGGTGTTTCTCGCACCACAGATCATGCACCCGCGCCATGCAACCTTCTCGTTAAGGGACCATACTGGTATCATAGTACTCCACAAGGTCGTCCTTGTGTCGATTCGTCCACTCAAAAGTATTGAGATTTTGCCTGTCCATCACACTAACTTTGTCTTAATGGGCTCCTCCAACTCTAGGGTAGTCGGCACTGTTTTCCTACCCCTTGCCGGGAGCTCTACGCGTTCGATTGTTTGAACCGCACTTACTACAACTATGTTTGGTGTTATCGTTGTTGGTCCCACGAGCAATAAGGAAAAAGGGTTTGTCCATCCTTGCAGAGTCCCGCATGCAAGGATAAGGCTGCATACTCTGAGAGGTCGCCCGATATCCCAGAGTCACTGTTTGAGACACCTCACCCAGGTGCCAATCAGCTTTCGGCAAGGTTGTTACCCATCTCAGCTAACAGAGCGCGTTGAGAACTTTTGCGCGAAAAATAGTAGCTGATTTTCTACATTCGATATTATTTTCAAAGTGTAATAATCGACAGTTAAAGTATCTGCCTAACTATTCTAAGCACATAATGAAACGACTAACGTTCTATCGAGCACATAGCTATACAGCAGTATGAGAGACATGTTGCTAAAAATCCGAAAAAATTTGTTTTTTTAGTTAATTAAATAAATTATAAATAATTACAAAAAGTATTAATACTAGAAGGTTGGAAAAAATTATTACTACGTTCAAATTGTAACTTAATTGTAACTGATACTTTCAATAAAATTTGTTTTATATAATTACATCGAAAAATGATATTTAAAAAAATACTTTTACCACAATGTGTATTATATACCAGAATGTGAATAAAAAGAAAACTATAATGTACTTACGGAGATTGATCTTTATTGCACTGGGTATTAATTTTCTTACTATGTAAGTTTCTCAGAAATGTCATTCTATGCGTTCCAATCAACTCCTTCTTAATTGCGGTGTTTGTTTCACGAATTTGAATTATAAGAGTTAATCGAAATAAAATTCGATTATGAGTTCTATTCTGAACGTTCAACCAGCGGTTTTTATCCGCAAAGTGACTCGTACGACGACCGAATGTCTCAGCCGAAGGGACTTTGTTCATCACAACTCAATACATCTGTAACTGTTTCATGGTGATGTAAAAGTAACGCGACTCATTCAAAGCGGTTCTTCATTAAGGAATATTTCCCAATGATGTAAAAGTATCGCGACTTAGTCAAAGAGGTTCCTAATTCAAAGTTCAAGTTGACAGCATGACTGCTTGGAACGTAAATATGACGATCAGGGGTAACTCTGGGATTTATGTACGATAAGGATGTGGTATGGCATTGCCGACGCAAATATATGATTTAAAAAGCGGCTCGCAAGTATATGGTATGGCACGCGCGACTTTCAATATTGAGCTTTGAATGATTCTCGCGAGTGACTAATATAAGTCATGCAAGTGACAAATATCTAAGTTCCCTCTACGTATACTCTCGGTATTTGGTTATCTCTTCTCTTGCTCTTTCAGGAATATGAATTCTATATGCTAAACTTAACTATGGCAAACGTATATCTGACATTTGATATATTTAGTTTATAAGCATATACATATGTATTGATTAATCGGTAATATCTAATTATCTTATATCGGTAAAACCTACCCTCGTGAAAAGAAAAACCAACTTAGGACTACGGATAGGCAGGTATAGTCCTGTCTTAAACTTGTCTTAAATCTGTCTTTTTTGGTCCCCAGGAGACTACGGTCCTTTTGCCCCCGACAGTTTAAACGCCCATTTAAGGTAACTAGTTTGTTGATATAGACAGCTATCCTGATATCAGAGTGAGAGAGAGAGAGTAGTGGCGCCTTAAAAGTCTTGCAGATATCCCAGTAGGCACCAAATTTGACGACGTCTTTGCGACATCCTTACCACTTCTTTACGACAACTTTACGAAATCCTATGTCCATATCGTTAAGGTGACTTTACGATATCGTAAAGACATCATCAGACCGTACCACGTCTTTACGATATCGTAAAGACACTTTAGCGATATGGACATAGGCTGTCGTAAAGTTATCGTAAACATGTCGTAACGATGTCGTAAAGACGTCGCTAATTTTGGTGCCCACTGGGATAGGCTGAAGGATACCCAGTGGGCACCAAACTTGACGACGTCCTTACGACATCTTTAAGACATCTTTACGACAACTTTACGTCATTCTATGTCCATGACGTAAAGACACCTAAACGACATGGACACATGATGTCGTAAAGTTGTCGTAAAGATATCGTAACGATGTCGTAAAGACGTCATCAAATTTTGTGTCCACTACGTACATACTAGAAAAACTCTAAACCTTGTTTGAAACTAGTCTGGAAACGGTATTAAATAGGTATTTCTTTTCGCGAGTGGATACATGGTTTCTCGCTTATTAAATTATTGGTATTCACCGAGTCTTTATCCTGCCGCGGTACGGCACTTTTAATTACCTTGCAGTTTCTACTTTATTATCAGTAGTGCAATTATCACAGTTTGACTCAAGATCAGATGAGTCTCACTAATGAGCCTGATCATATGTGAGCACTGTCGCTTGGTTCCCCCAAGTAAAGTGGTTTTCGTCTAGTTAAGCGTTATAGAAAACAAAATGTTTAATTGAGGATGTAACAGTAATCCCTTATTAAAATTATGTTCCTCCTCGATGAAAGTTTGTTCAAAGAAAACAAGCGACATTTAGTCCTTTGCATAAAAGGTTATAATTTTAAAATGCCATGAAATACGAAGTTTTCACAATAAAATTTCGACATTGATAACTTTTACTGAATGCTGCATATGTTGACTTATGTATATATAATTCTTAATTATGTGTCTTAATTCGGGTGTATAAGATAATATGTGCATAATGGTGAACATGTGTTCTACAAATTGTGTAATGGTGTAGTGCTTCTATGTACTTTTGTCAATACTATAGGGGTAAGTGTATGCTATATGCTTGCGTCCATGTATATGTAATGGTAAGTATATCTCAATGTTTTCCCCCTATTATCTTCTTGAGGTCTAGTGTTGGCATTTAAACTTGTCTTGCAGAACATTTTTCCGATGTCATTAGATTCTGCATCATGTCGTTATGGCATCTGAATCCATATTTTCATCACAAGACTTGACGAAGGGTATTGCTGCGTCAAACTTGTCTAGTAAGTATCGTATTACCTTTTTAGTTTATAGATGGTGCTGCTTAGGTAGTATTTTCCCCTTTTTCTTCGGTTATTTTGTCCGGTATATACTTCATGTCATTAATGATTCGTGCAAATTTGGGAAGGCCATTTAGACGTTCATGATGCTGGATTCTCCTCGTGTTAATGTTTAAATGTGTGTAAATTGTGCCTCTTTAACATATTATAATGAATCTTTATTTAATAGTTATTCTATCTGTTCTGTAGTAATTTTATATAATATTAAAGTTCTCTTGGTTAACGCATTATTTGTATTTATATGATGCTAATACACCTCAAGTTATATGGAAGGATGAGCTCCAAGTTTTTTTTACGTCCGGGAAGTAATTAATAAAAATTTCGAATCGAAAAAATAAAAAAATGTTCTCGATTCTTTGCCACTCTTCCACACTTTATTAATACCCCAGATAACATTCTGTTAGCACACTGATGGCGTACGCGCACGCAGATCTGCGGATCAAAGCGCAGATTGTGCTCTCACCTGATGAGACATATGCATCATCAATTGCCTGGCATATGTCTAGCAGAATCTGATGCATAATCTTTTTCGCATATCGCTTGCAGATTCGACGCATATCTGCGAAAAATCTAAAATATTAAAATATATGCAACTTATATAAGTGTAAAATAAAAAGCAAGTGATATATTTCATAGCAATTTTATTTAAATATACAAAAAATATTGTTGAATACAATTTAAGGCAACGTACGTGTCTTAAGGTGCTTAAATCAATATTCCGAGGTGTTCATAAATAAGCTCTTTAATACGCAATTATAATCCTAAACAATTGCAAATACATACAATGAGAAACTAATGAAGTGTATAAAAATGTGAACAACAAGGAATATCATGAATATCACGTTGGTTCGCCGTACATGTGCATGCATGAGTGCACATGTACCGGCGAACCAACGTCTTGAATTTCGATTTGAAGTGAAAAAACCGCAATTCCAAGATTTTTTGTAAATAGTGAAATCTTTCGATATAATGGAAATTGGAAAAAAGATCACGGCACAAAACATAACCCGATTTTATCATTATTAGAAAATCGGACGATTTCACGCGTTTGTATGTTGCGTTAGATTTTCACGCCATGCGACCTGTATGTGACAAAGGAAAATGGTTACCTTGACTTTCAATCCATTTGTCGTGCAGAGATCTAAAATCCGGCACTGAAACAAATCAGATTTTTGACGTAGAAATAGCGGCGAACATTCGCCGGCATGCGGGCGCATTCATCGAGAAATGGTTCCCACGAATTTTAAAAAACTATAATTTTTAAAGTAATCTTTATTTGAGTAGACTAATTAATTTTTTGTAATATTGATGTTGATTTGACGAACTTCATTATTCTATTTTAATAATATTCCGTACATTCAGGATGACCTGGAAACATGGAAGAGATAAATAATTTTTTAACAAGGTTGTGTATAAATACCGGTACAGAAAAAAAGCGCGATATCAACTAAAAAATTTAAAAAATTTGGTTATATTTTATAAATGAATTTTGCTAAAAAAGAAAGATAGAAATCGTAATGTTGGAAATTTCGAAAATTTTTCGAAATAAAGTAAATTTTTGAAAATTTCTGGATACTCTATGTTTTTGTACATTTCCGGGAAATGAACGAAACTTGAAGTTTTCAGTTTTTCAACATTTCAAAAGTTTCAAAAATATCCACAAAATTAAAAAAAAATCCATATTGTTTTGAAAATGGCTTATATAACTTTCTAATAACATTTCATATAATAAGTAATAACTATTGGAAAATTAAATGTTATTAGAAATAATTCTGCCCTCATAGTGACTGCAGAATCTGCGTCACATTCTCACGACATTGTGTGATGCAGAGTGTGTTGGCCAAATGCGACTCATAGCGCTCGCAGAGGTGCTGTTACGTCCCCAATTATTTAAAATTTCAAATTTTAAATTTTGTCGTAACGCTGAATGGTAATCGTGTCACAGTAGGTAACGAATTACGTGGTCGGCCGCAGCTACTGCACCGCACATGACCAGTGATAAATGAGCGACGGTCGATAAGGAAGAAGGCGCGAGCTAATTAGCGAGGTAATACCATGAACATACCGACCTACCTATCATTTGATAATACAGAAATGCTTAGGAAATTAAATTAAAGTAGAACAACATGTTGTACCCTCCTGGTTAAGGATAATTAAATTATGTATCATCATAGTATAAAAATTAATTATAACCAAATAATTACACAATGTAACAAAAATAGTTGCAAACACATATCGCATGTCTTTGCATCTAAAACTCAACAATAAGTAGCTGGTCATAAAAGAGCAAGAGAAGAGTAACTGAATTATCTATCGATAATTAGTACATAAATTAAACCGTAAATGAGAGGACTAAGTCAACGTGAATCATCAGATAGATGATGGATGAGCAAGTACGTGCCGTTCGTGATTTTAGCGAGTTTAACTTTAGCGAATTTACGTGACCTCTGAAGAATTCTTTTCCTATGTAAACCCCAGACTCGCCCCTGGTGGTTGTCTTTAACGTTCAAGCAGTTATACTGTCCACATTAATTTACAAACCATTTTGACTAAAACGCGTGTTTTTATCTCACCGCCAAATATCCCTAAACGGAGAACCGGCTTGATTAAGCCGCGTTCTTCTATCTCACTACAAAATAGTAACGTGCAGTCTAGCTTTGAAAATAAAGTCCCTTTGGTCTTCGGTCGTCGTATAAATTGATTTCGAATTACTAGTACAAAATTATGAATTATCAGGATTTACCAACCTGCCTTAATCAGCCCATTTAACCTCCCTTACCTACCCTATTACCAACCTACCCTCGCCTTTGCTCGGGACGTGACAGTGCGCTCGACACTACATGCTGGCGAGATGAGTGCGTTATTGCACGCAGATCCTGACAATCACAATCTGCGGGTGATCTGCGTCGCACAATTGTTATCGGGGTACGGTTAGTATTATAACGCTACGTTTCGATAGCGGACTGTTATCCTCATCAGGCGATTATGTATAAATGGTTACAATTATCGTTAAAAACAACGATGCATATGAATAATATAGGGCGCTAGGTTGATATCCGGTAGATTGCTCTGATTGGTTACACGATTGATGAAGTGCAAACGATCCCACGAAATTATAAATTGTCAGGCCTTACCAACCTGACTTAATCAAACCATTTAACCTCCCTTACCTACCCTATTACCAACCTACCCTCGCCTTTGCTCGGGACGTGACAGCTGATTTGGTGGCAGCGGTGGGATCGTCACTTTCGTTTAAGTACAGTCTATTTATTAACAATTTAACTTCAGTGTAGTTTTAAGATAGTTACTTCATCGGTACTCGAGAAAATAAGTCCTTCTTAGATACGTTGCACGGTCACCTTCGGGGCAAGGCAAAGTTCGAAGTGCATGATAAGCGTTGGTATACTTCGCGTGCTCGCAAGCCCTGCCATCGTTAATAATCCTACGAAATACCCTGAATTTAACTTTGTATGTACTCCTTGTAGCAGGATTGTTCAAGTGAAGGGTTGAAAACAACGTTATCAAAGATCAGCGTTCAACAATCGCGCTTTCGCGAACTAACAACCTTTGAAAAAAAATTCTGCTTAAATTCAAAAAAATTTCGTAAATAAACCACAACCGAGTGGAATTCTCATCTTAAATATTATTAAAGAATTAAAAATTTAATTAATTTAAAATCTTCACCTTTTTCAATATCTTAATTGCTCAACTAATTTAAAAAGTCAATTGTGGCCATTTAAAACATTTATGATCCAGTAGCAAACTTCAATGCATCAAGCTAATAACTAGTTGTAGCATATTTCCAATTTCATTTTTATATCTGCGTGTTTAGCTAAACGCGACTCAGATCATATAATTTTGTATTAATATCGTTATGTTATCTCTTCTGTTACCATTCGAATTATAGCTACAGAGCCTTTCATAATACACGAACTCCTACACTCATTACTCGTTTTAGTGTGATGGTCTAACCTTTACTACCTTTTTCCACTGAACATCGCTGGCAACTGCTTGTTAGTGATAAATGTGCGTTTGCGGTCAGACATTTAATTTGCATTATAACGAATGACACTTCGTCTAATAAACACAATTATCATTTCAGCTGAGATTTCACTTTTATACAAATAACGCACTTATGATAGAGTCATTTTCATAATCTTAATAATTTTTTTAAGTTAATATTTGTCAACCATCCACAAATAATGAATAAGTAAAATTTCAAATAAATCAAAATTACCATTGCTCGAAATTGCTTTCTTACAACCCATTCGTGAATATTCGCCTAATTCAGGTGGATAAACCAACATCTCTTATCGAGATCAATCACTTTGAAATGTTGATAACTCTCCTTCTTTCTCAAACAAATACAACATAATAATCTATACGTAGCCCTGAAGAGAGTTCAAACGGATTAATGAATCAACATATCACCGCTTTACAAACTAAAAACTAACTTTAGATAATCGTTTTGTGTTACCTAAAAAAAGATTTTTCGCAGTATCATTTTGGACTTATGTTATCAAATCTATGCAATAGAGTTCATCTTCGTTAATTTTACTGACATGGATACGTGAAAGTGTTGTCATTTCATTGCTAATTTTTCAAAGATGAAAAGAAAATTCGAAATTTATTTTAATTTTCAAAATTAAAATTACTATTTGAAAGTTGTACTTTGGAAATCAGTTCACACTCTCGAAAAGGATATAAAATATCCAAATTAATTATTTTATACCCTTTTGTCACTGTTTTTTTACTTGAATCGAAATACGTTTGAGAAGTAAAGTAAAATGAGCGTCATCCAAGTTAAATATTCAGAAACAATTGTTTATTTTAACATTATATTAATAGAACTTCCGTTTGAAATATCGGGAATAGTTGGAAAGTCATTTTTGTCCCAACTAGGTCTAACCATACTTGGATCTCCGGGATAATTAATCAAATTCATCCTCAGTTTGAAACGAAAACCTCGCAAAATGCCTGATAATATAATATAAACGAAACCCAGTTTGCTGGCGATATTAATCGTACTCTCAGCGAAGCAATGATGATGTCTATGGCAGAATTTTTTGCCATACAACAAGGGGTCGTAAATATCCCTAGCTATGATGGCAAAAATATGCCAGTCCGAGACTTCATTCAGGAAATCATAAATGGGGAATCGTCCGTGCCAGTCAACTCTGAAAAACAGTATCTCAAAGCAGTTTTAGCCCGTTTAAAAGGGGCGGCTAAAAAAAGTACCCATGGGAAAACTTTTGAAACCATTAACGATCTAGTTCAACATTTAAAACAACGTTTCGCCCCTCGTAAAATCTATACGTGGTATCTGCATGAAATTTCTGCTATTAGAATGAGACGAGAAGAAAACGGCAGTGAATTCTTTGATCCCGTGATTCTTTTAAGATCAGGAGCTCAAGCTGCTGTCAAAGATAAATATCCTAATGTGGAGCAACTCATAGCCCCGCTAAACTACTGTGCTCTTGAAGCTTAAAAATGTGGATTACCGGATAGATACTGCTTAGATACTGCTTTGAAAATCGCGATCGAATACGAAGCGAGACAGCAGTTAAATTCTCAATATCCTACAAACACTTATCGTGAATCAAGATATTCTTACCCCAGTTATTTAGATTCATATGATCATAATCCTGGTGCTCATGTTCGTTTTATAACGACTGCAAACCCCTATGAAACTTATGATAAAAAACCGAACAGAATTTTCGAAACGCAAGAATTTTCAGATTTTTGTCTAGCGATCAATAATTGTCCCTTATTAAAGTAAGTTCTCGTGCTTGAGTTACATGAAGTGTCATTCCAAATTAATGGGAGGCGCATGAATTGGTTGAAGCACGATATTCAGACCACCTATTGGGGGTGGCTTTAGTGTTTATAAACCGCCGAAAATAATCAGTATCAGTTCAGTTTTTCGAGATCCGCCGTAGGCTCTGTCCGATCAGTTCAGTTTTCCGTCCAGTTCAGTTTTTCGTGATCCGCCGTAGGCTCTGTCCGATCAGTTCAGTTTTCTGTCCAAGTTCAGTTTTTCGTGATCCGCCTTAGGCCTTGTGCGTTCGGTAATCCTAAGCCTGTCGTCTGTCTTCAATTCAACCAGTCAGTTGGTTTCAATCAATAATATATTTAACATATATTATATATGTAACATATGTTTTAAATTGTCAATTTACCGCGACTTCGCGACGAAATCTATTCCACAAAAATTGGATTATGTGAAGGTTCGGTTCTGGTTAAAATTCTACATCTGAGACCTGTTTCACTTGCATAAAATCCTTAAGGAGAAATCTTCGTCAGGAGCAATTTATACCAACAAGACCCATGGTAAATTTCATCGTTCTGGCGAATTCGTCAACATTTACCTGAGTTGTGACCATTGGGAACAGGAAAGTACCCGGTTCTGAAAGATTTGCCATCTGTCAAATACATCTCCCTTGTTTCACTTGCATAAAATCCTTAAGGAGAAATCTTCGTCAGGAGCAATTTATACCAACAAGACCCATGGTAAATTTCATCGATGTGGCGAATTCGTCAACATTTACCTGAGTTGTGACCATTTGGAACAGGAAAGTACCCGGTTCTGAAAGATTTGCCATCTGTCAAATACATCTCCATAAGGAAAGTGGCTTACAAGCTAGGACAACTCAAATAAAATAGTAAGTACCATACAATAAAATATTTTGACCATTCCCCAATTATATTAATATCACGAATCCATAAATTTAACCTTGTCCTTTTTTCTTTCCCTTAAAGCTGCCTAATCGTGAAATGAGGATCACTCACTCGTAGACCAGATTACTGAAATTCATGTATTCAAAGGGAAAATAAATCTCAATTAAATTAAATAAACACATTTTTCAAATCTTGATTTAATAACCTCTCTCTCTTTCTGTTTTCCTCAACTCGCGCTTCGGCAAAGTTAGTATAGTTGAGTTTTCTTAACTGTGCTGACATTTGTCGAGCAAAAAACGAGGATTAATTTATAATTTTAGGTAGGTGATGTAATTTTAATATCCAGACGCCACACAAGAAAGAAATTCCACTATAGGCACAATAAAGCTACCTATAGAAAAAAAACTTAGTAGTCTTTCACGTTGTCTCTCCAGATTTTCCTCTACACACATATGTAATTCTAGGAAAAGAATATCTCCGACAGGAAAAGATTAAAATTTCATTTTCGCATAATCATATAGTTACTCATTCGAACCCTTTGAAGCCTATTCCTTTTATCGATAAAGAGTCAAAAGTTGCACAGGATCAGATAACTGATTATAAAGGAACGGGATCAACACAAAAATTTAATATAAACACCGTCGAGGAACTTGAACTAGACAGTGAAACTCAAGGAGTTAGAAACGAAGAAATTAGTGAAGAAAATAAATATGCAGATGCCCCAGAAAAAGTAGAATCTCCCTCAAACACTATAAAATATCCTTCAACCGACAATCTAGTTTCAATAAAACAAAAGGGTGATAAATCCGCACAAGCCATATTAACTCCATCACAAAAATCAACCGGAACCATAGCTAAGCAACGGACCCATAAAATGGTAATGTATCACAGACCGCGATATATGCTTCCGGTGCAAGCAGAGCGCGAGCTGGATGCCAGACGTAGCCGCTTTGACAAGTTGCGAGGGGAGAATTTAAGGATAGGGTTATCTCTTTTACCCGAAACGCGATCCCAAAACACTTACAACGAAAAGGCTAGAAACATTGAACCATCAACATTCTTACCAACCTATTTTATACATATTTATTTTGTTTAGACGGAACTACACCAACGTTTGCCCAAGGAAATGCTTCATTGGTAAAAATGTATCAACTCTCTCTGTCTCTATACATCTATGCATATATGTATTTATATGTATGTATGTGTGTGTGTGTGTGTTTGTGTGAATGTTTTACCTGAATTAGAGATCTTTTGAACTAGACATTTGTCTCTTTGATATAAGAACAACTAAAGAAAAACTTATTGACTCTGAACCAATCTATTTAAATTATTACCTTTTCTCAAAAAAAATTCAAAATCTATGGATTTCTAAAACTGCTAAAATTTAAAACATTCTTTTATCAAAATTTCAAATAAAAAGATTCTTCCGACAAATTGATTGATTCAAAGGCTCACTCATTGATTCAGGGGACGAGCTCATTGAACCAAACAAATGCATCAAGCTGGACCTATTGAGTTCAAAGAAATTAATTTACTTGAATGTTTGAAATTTTTTTTTAATAATACATTTAAGGAGTTCGCTTCTTTGAAATAATAAAAGACATGTGTGTGGTTCAGTAGGGGATCACTACTTTAGAGCAATATATTCTTGATACTGAACAATGGGATTCAAGGAACACTGTTGAAAAATGGTATTAACTTCAAAACACCAATGCATATTAAAATTAATGCCTCAATCTTATGCAATCGATATAAGGAACATGTTTTCTAAATTGCATATAAAATTATAATAATAATTCAGATAATTTCATTTTACACAAAATCTAAATAAATTTATTCTTTACTACGATTAACAGTGCTTACATTAAATTTTGACCAATTTAAAAAAAAGTTACATTTTAATTACAAAAGCAATTGAATCAATTACGTTAACTGCAAATAACTGACAAGATTTAAAGAAACAAAAGCACTTTGAGTTTTAAGCAACTGCTATACCGACCTGTATATTATATTGATTATAAAATGTACAATCTTGTATATTTTAACTAAAATGAGAATATTGTTTTTGCAAATGTCTTCATATAAATTTGTATGCAGATTTTCTAAAAGTGAACGTATTGACTTGGTCCATATTGTTTTGTGTGTGGAATGAAAATCAATTATAGGAATTTTGAAGTTTAGCACGAAAACGCACAGTAAAATTCAACCCAAATTGGTACTGACAATTACGCTAGCTCTTATTTTCGAATTTTCTCGAAGCAAACCACATTTTAATTAAAGGAAAGAGATCACAATATTTAAAAATCGAAATAATCCCTTTAGCCTTTACATTATCAAATTTCAGTAACTTTTTATGCACTCATACACACGTGTATAAAAGTAAGAGTAGTAAACAAATTCCGAATTACACGAAATATCAAAATTAGACAGCAATAACAAATGCTGTTAATTAGATTCTGGGATGTGTCAAAATTACATGTAATCAAGCAAGATTGATGATATTTCCTATTTTCCTAATCCCTACAATCAGTTGCAAAGTTCTCAAGAAAGTTCTCAGAAATGTAATCTCTCGTTCAGCTAGTCAAGTGATGAGGGGTCTAGACCACACAGATTGCACCTTTGTTTCGATGTATATCAAAACGAAAACATTTTCATCGAGGACGATGAACCATTCTATGGAGGGAGGACGGAAAAATAAAAATCCAAAACTTTTCCAGTCAAAATCTTCGCTACATGCAAAGAAACAAATATATGGAACCGGAACATGATATTGACATAGCATCATACTGCATCATGCTAGTAATTGGAATCCTTAATGCTGTTTGCACTGCAAGAAGAATCTCCAAAACTAAGCACAGGAACACTACATATCTAACTTCGTATGATGATGGCATAATCTCATCGTAGGCTGCACCTCACACGAAATTTAATCCTTTCGTGATAAGATGTCACCGGCCAGGGAACGCCTAAATCACGATAAGAACATGGCAACATCCATGTTGACCTCAATAATTCACCTCGAAACCACTCTGGATAGCGATGAAAGAAGATCTGTACATTCAAGTATTACGGACCAGCTGACTTCCTTTCCGCAAAATCCTACCATTTCAAAATTCTACCCTTATAAATTATCATCAATGACAAATTCCATAATATGGATAAAGATTACACTCACATTGCAGAATCCTTAAACGCAAACTGTTGCTGTTATACAATTACATAATAAGCTATAAAACCACTATTGGACCCTCAAAATAATCAATTCCCTAAATCCAGAGTTTAACCAACATGTTTTAGTAAAACATAAAAAAGAAAAAGTTCTATCTCATGTGCTCTTGATAAAAAAAGTCATAAGTGAGTAATTTATCTAACCAATGTATGTGACGAATGGAGAGAATTCGTTAAGGTGGGCTGAGAAAAGAAATAAATTATCGATAAAAATATTAATTTTAAGAGAAGTGACATCAGAATTACTATAATTAATACCAATAACTAATAATCTAATTAAAACATTGATATAACTTCCTATTGTGTTATATATAAGCGCCCGCAGTGAGTGAAACACTAGCTCAGAAGCGAGACTCTGCCTGCATGACTAAAAGGAATGCCGCTCATTCGAACAAGATGGATAATGAGAAGCTGATAAGCAAGTGAAACCACAACGGCACACAGTCACGTCCCTAATCGTGATGGCCGCCGGCTTAAGAAATGTAATCCGACCGCGATAAGGATTCGAAGACAGCCTGCGAAATAAAATACCAAACCCATAGTATGGTATCTCGAACCATGTGTCGCAGCAATCGGCGAAAGAGTCACCTACACGCAGCAATCATGTAAAAGTAGACTCTAACAAAATAGTAGCGTCTGCAAGAGAAGCATTGCCAATTACAAGATCATAGGTGGCACAAAATACGCGCAATGGAGAAATATTTAACCTCGTGAAATTGCCTCTTATCTTGGAATAAAGAATAAATTGTAGAATTTGATCAAATTCTATATGCATATGCTTATGTAAAAGTACATTGGGAGTTCTTAATGTTATTAAATACAAACTGGCTGAATTGAAACTACGGCCTGCACCTAAAAGAAAAGCATACAAGTCTTTGTAGAATTGTGATCAAGTATGTAAAACCACATTTGTCATTATAACAGTTAACTGTCCAATAATCAAGGTCAAAACCTTGAGCAAGAAAATCTAAACTGAAAATGGCATTAAGGAGCCCCAATACTAATACAAAAATCATCGAGGACAAAAATGATTTTAAGGAGGGAGGACTGTTACGTCCCCAATTATTTTTAACTTTAAATTTTAAATTTTGTCGTAAAACCGAATGGTAATCGTGTCACAGTAGGTAACGACTTACGCGGTCGGCCACAGCTACTGCACCACGCATGACCAGTGATAAATGAGCGACGGTCGATAAGGAAGAAGGCGCGATGTAATACCATGAATATACCGACCTACCTATCATTTAATAATACAGAAATGCTTAGGTAATTAAATTAAAGTAGAACAACATGTTATACCCTCAAATTATGTATCATCATAGTATAAAAATTAATTATAACCAAATAATTACACAATGTAACAAAAATAGTTGCAAACACATATCGCATGTCTTTGCACCTAAAACTTAGAAATAAATAGCTGGTCATAAAAGAGCAAGAGAAGAGTAACTGAATTATCTATCGATAATTAGTACGTAAATTAAACAGTAAATGAGAGGACTCAGTCAACCCTAATCATCAGATAGATGATGGATGAGCAAGTATGTGCCGTTCGTGATTTTAGCGAGTTATACGTGCCGTTCGTAACTTTAGCGAGTTATACGTGCCGTTGGTAACTTTAACGAGTTATACGTGCCGTTCGTAACTTTAGCAAGTCATACGTGCCATTCGTAACTTTAGCAAGTCATACGTGACCTCTGAAGAATTATTTTCCTATATAAACCCCAGACTCGCCCCTGGTGGTTGTCTTTAACGTTCAAGCAGTTATACTGTCCACATTAATTTAAAAACCGTTTTGACTAAGTCGCGTGTTTTTATCTCACCGCTAAATATCCCTAAACGGAGAACCGCCATGATCAAACCGCGTTCTTCTATCTCACTACAAAATAGTAACGTGCAGTCTAGCATTGAAAATAAAGTCCCTTTGGTCTTCGGTCGCCGTATAAATTGATTTCGAATTACTAGTACAAATCAATTGAAAACACCCGGCAGAATTCCGTCGATATTCTACAACGTATCGGGGATATCATCGACATTCAAATCTTCTCTTGCCCTTTCGGACTGGAAGGTAGCGTAAGTTGTACATATTAATTAACTGTATGTTCTTTCTACTCTCATGTCTTAATAAATAATTAATATCTCAAATCACTGTTATTCTGAATTTACACAATCCCCTGGGATTGATAAAGTGCAAGCGATCCCACAAAATTATAAATTATCAGGCTTTACGAACCTGCCTTAATCAGCCCATTTAACTTCCCTTACCTACCCTATTACCAATCTACCCTCGCCTTTACTCGGGACGTGACAGTGCGCTCGACACTCCATGCTGGCGAGATGAGTGCGCTATTGCACGCAGATCCTGACAATCACAATCTGCGGGTGATCTGCGTCGCACAATTGTGATCTGGTTACGGTTAGTATTATAACGCTACGTTTCGATAGCGGACTGCTATCCTCATCAGGCGATTATCTATAAATGGTTACAATTATCGTTAAAAACATCAATGCATATGAATAATATAAGGCTGTGTATAGATGTCCGGTGCCGGGCGCTAGGTTGATATCCGGTAGATTGATCTGATTGATTACACGGCAGTAGGCGCGGTCTGTCGTACAGCATGTCTGCGTCCGGCTGAGTAAACTTCTTATTTTCTTAAGACTAGCACGAGGCATATCCTCAGAGTGAAGTATTGTATAATTTGGAAGAAGATAAGTGTAACTTTTTTTTAACACTTGCATGTGTAATGGTTTATTGGAAATGAGATATTTGGTGTTTTCGATTTTATCTTTTCTTGTACATTTACTTTATCATTCTTTTATTACTAAGAACATTTTTATATAATTATGTTTGTGGGAGTTGTAGACAGTTATTATTTTAGAAGTGTATAAATTATTTGATTTTGATAAGGTCAACTCGTTTAAAAATTTATGTTTGAATGAAACTCCCACGAATTGCATTTATTGTAGAGAATATTTTTTGCAACAAAATAAGTCGCGTAAAGAACAAAGATTAAATATAAAATTTTACTTGTTAGCTACAACGAATACATATCGTAAACACTGTTCGAGATTAAATGATAATTTTAATCTGTCTTTTTATATTGAAAGCTTTTCTTTATTGATTGAAGATTGATCGACGTATTTTTCTTTACAAATTGATTTTATAAGAGGTTCCCTTTCTCATTATACCAATTCTAGTATTTAAATTTTAATATTATATTTATTGTTTCTATTTCCATACTTCTTATTCTTATCATGAGTCACACTCTTTAAATTTGGTGTGTGTGTGGAACTTTTCGCAGCTTACTTGTGCGAATCAGTCGTCGTCAAACCGATCAAAGGTACGCTTGTCTCATCGTTTCGGATTCAAGATACCTTATTATAATTTGTATAAATTAAATGATTAGAGTTTAACTATTTAAATAAAGACCACATTCGGCATAGAGTAATTTTTACTTGTTAATCCATGTACATTACAACATTTAATTTCACCTACAGTTCAAGTGATCACAATGCGTATTAATAAACTTCTTTTTAAAACTTTAATTTCGTTTGCTCGCGAACATTTATGCTCCTTCGAGACTGGATATCTTTCGGCTGCAATTTCCGGTTAGTTCGTGAGTTATAGTACTGCAATGTGTGCATCTCGAATTAGTTATTTAGAGTGCAACAGTGACGTTTGATAGTTTTTACTGATGTGTTCTTCTGGGATTATCCTCAGTGAAAAGTGACTTTTGAGACCTGCTGTTAAGAGACATGTGCATCGGACAATCTAAGCTGCATTCCTATCAACATTTGCAGCATGGAAACCTGAAAATGAGCATCAATTCAAGCCGTTTTCTAGAGGTTTCGGCAAAATTGTCCTCATCAGTGTGCAAAAGGTTAGTACAGTGTACTTGATTCGCGACAAGCGTATGTCCTTGTGATTCGCGTGTTATGCAAAGATGTCAACAATGCTCATAATTCATATTCTACGAGTGAATTGTATTGACAATAACGAGTGCGCGTTACTATCAAATAAAGTGACACTAAACTCTGGTTTCTCAATTATGTTGGCTAATTTACTTGATTAATTTCCTTCGTAAAATTAATTTACATATTTCCGGACTTTTGAATTGGTGACGTCACTTCTCACACAGACCAGTCACGTGAAATATTGAACTTGATATTGATTATTTTCAGTCGGGTATCTTCGCTTCAAATCGATACTTTCGAACATGTCAAGTTAATGTCAAATGCAGACGACGACTTTATTAATTTTCTTAACTTTTTTAACTTGATCAGTTTTAATTAAGATCTTGTTTTATCAACTTTAATCGAATTAACTGTTGTGTTGATTTTCGAATTCTCTTTACTAAGAAAACAATCGTGTATCTCAAAATGTCAAGTGCGGACGTGTGCCTCCTTGAACAAGTGCAGCTCGGTGAGCGGATCCACAACTCTTTCAATTCGGTACCTCAGGAGCCCACTCAATGTTTGCTTACAGCGCGATTACAAACTCTTGAATCACATTTTTTTAATTTCAAGCACAACATATTCAGTTGTTAAAAATTCCTCGTCAAGGAAAGTCGTCTTACTTCGATGACAGATTTTACGACAAAGTCGAGGAATGGTACCAAGATGTTAAAGGGAAATATTTTGATGCCCTTGACGCATTACCTCCGCTTAATACAACGGCTTCTACAGCTTACGCGACCCATTATGTCATCGCAACATCATCAACCAAGTCGTTTCCCAAAATGGTTTTACCAACATTTTCAGGCAATTATACCGAGTGGTCAAATTTCTCCGATCTATTTACGTCTCTAATTGATAGAAATACCGAAATATCGGATGTCGTAAAACTTCACGTTTAAAGACTAATCTTTCCGGAGAACCTGCACAGTTACTCAAGAACATCTAGGTAACAAATGAGAAATATCAACGAGCTTGGAATCTTCTAAAAAAGCGTGATGAGAACAAGAGAATTCTTATCAATTCTCATTTAGCTCTCTTGTTTTCTTTGAAGCCATTTAAAAACGAAACTGCAGCTAATCTAAAGGAGTTGGTTAATACAGCTGTTGAAAATCTCGAAACTCTCAGGACACTTGGATGTCTTGTAGATAGTTGGTCTCAGTTTCTTGTTTTTTTTTCACTTCTTGCTTAGATGCTCGGACACGACGTGATTGGGAAACGTCACTTGGTGACTCGACGGAATATTCCAACGTATGAATCCTTGCGCACTTTTCTTCAAAACAAGGTTCGCACATTGGAGATCCCCGAAGCTGGTTCCGAAGTAGCTAGGGAATCGTCTGCTACAAGAACTCAATCATTTAAGAAAAATCAAGGACAACGAGGATCTTTTAAAACCACAGGTGGATCTTCACATCTTTCAACGGATCAATCTCACGGTAGCGATCAACAAGTTCGAAAATGCTACAAGTGTGGACAGCAACACTTTTTAATGTACTGCCACAAGTTCCGAGCCATGATTGCAACTCAACGAAGGTAATTTGCTGCAAAGAAGAAACTTTGCCTCAATTGTTTACGTCGGCATAGTTTCAGCGATTGTTCGTCAGTGAGAACGTGTCGACTCTGTGAATAGAAGCATCGTACCATGCTTCATCTGGACCCACAAGCTGCGTACTTTATTCAACAGACACTGAACAATGAAGAGGTTAATCAACAGCTCTCAACTGCCAATCATCAAGTGGTGCTTCATGTCACTCGCCCTAGAGCTAAAAGTCTTTTGCCAACAGCTATCCTGCGAGTCAAGGCAAGCAACGGTTCTGCGGCCTTGGTTCGTGCCTTGTTGGATCAAGGATCGGAAGTTTCTCTCGTTTCAGAGTCGCTACCTCAGCGGCTTAAACTATCTCGTGCCAGCTGTGAAGTGGGACTTCTATCCGTAGGCACTAATCGTCCTACTTCTACTCATGGATTAGTTTCTTGTGTTCTAGCTCCACACTTCGACTCGGATTTCGAATATCCCATTGATGCTCTTGTTCTTCCAAAGCTTTCTCCATATGTCCCACGTTTCGAAATGGGCAGTGCAAATTGGCCTCACCTTTCAGGATTACGCTTGGCTGATCCAGACTTCGGAAGTAGGAAGGTTTTTGACGTTATCGTTGGAGCAGATTTCGTTCCATATCTGTTTCTTCCAGACATTCGTAAAGGATCTCCTACTGCTCCTGTTGCGCAGGAGACTTATTTTGGGTGGACCTTGTCCGGAAAAACTCTGGGAAATACGTCCATAGATTCAAAAAGTGAGTCGATAACAGCTGTCGGCATGCACATTTTTGTGTTGAACAATGTGACCTTCGATCTTCAAAAATTCTGGGAGGTTCAGGAGATGCCTTCAAAAGTTATCTTGACTTCGGAAGAAAAAGAATGTGAGGACTTTTTCGTTTCAAGTCACTCATGCAATTCTGAAGGGCGATTCGTATTTCGTCTTCCAGTGAAGCACAAGGTCAATGAATTTGAAAATTCCTATAGTCCAGCTCTACGAATGCTTCATCGTATGGAGCGTCGCCTCGAGCGCGACGTTTCACTCTTAGAAGCCTATACTCGTTTTCTAGAAGAATATCAAAAACTTGGTCAAATGGTTTTAACAACTGAGTCATCACTTCGTCAGGATTCATCGCGTTCCTTTTTTCTACCGCATCATGGAGTTTTGCGCGAGACAAGCTCCACGACCAAACTTCGAGTGGTCTCTTATGGATCTCAGCGTACAGAAAAAGGATTTTCTCTCAATGAATGTCTTCACACTGGACCAGCAATTCTTCCAAACTTGATGGACGTCTTGCTGCGTTGGAGACTCTTTCGGATTATTGTCTGTGCTGACGTGGAAAAAATGTACAGACAAATCCTGGTACATCGTGATGATCAAGCTCTCGAACTAATTCTACGGAGACATTCACCAGAAGGATTCTTTTAAATCTTTCGTCTCACTACAGTCACATACGGATTGCCTTGTGCTCCTTTTTTGGCACTTCGTTGTCTTCAGCAACTTGCTTTTGATTAGGGTGATAAATATCCCTTAGCTACATCATCTATTCATCGAGGGACCTACGTGAATGACGTCATTACCGGAGCTGATAGCTTGGATGAAGCCATCTCTCTTCAGAATCGACTCCACCAACTCTTCACGTCGGGCGGCTTCCCGCTTCAAAAGTGGACGTCAAACGATTCTGAATTGTTGGCGACGATACCACTTGACCTTCGAGCTTCTTCACAACCTCTTGATCTACAAACTCAGCAATCGTTTCATATTCTGGGTGTGACATGGGTTCCTGAACGAGATGTTTTTATCTTCAAGTTGGATGTACCAACTACTTCAAATGTCAT
This sequence comes from Andricus coriarius, assembly GCA_932066315.1. Lineage (NCBI taxonomy): Eukaryota > Metazoa > Arthropoda > Insecta > Hymenoptera > Cynipidae > Andricus > Andricus coriarius. The sequence goes on from CAKNWT010273145.1 coordinate 26,656, forward strand.
TACCAAGCGCTCAGTTCTCAGCGAAATAGCGCAACTCTTCGATCCATTGGGTTAGCTGAGTCCAGTCATAGTAACAGCCAAGATCTTCATTCAGACTCTATGGCTTTTAAAGATCTCATGGGATGATCATTTGCCCGAAGATACTCAAATGTCGTGGTTAGATTACAGAGTTAGTCTTCAACATATTGCCAGCATTGAAGTCCCAAGTTGGATTCAATTCCGTTCTTCTTCAGGGACTTATGAGCTCACGGTTTCTGTGACGCTTCGGAAAGAGCCTATGCTGGATCGATCTACCTATTATCAATTTCAGTATCTGGAGAATCATCTGTTTGCCTCTTAACTTCGAAAACCAAGGTTGCTCCTTTGAAGCAGGTGTCGTTACCGCGTCTGGAGTTGCGTGGAGCGGTTCTTCTGGTTCGCTTAATGGATCACGTTCAACGCACCATTATGTTAGATGTTCCAGTTCATCTTTGGAGTGACTCAACGGGAACTTTAGCATGGATCCGAGGTCATCCTACCAAGTGGAAAACATATATAGCTAATCGGGTCTCAGAGATACAAACAACTCTTCCATCAGCTGTGTAACATTACGTTCCATCCCGAAGTAATCCAGCTGATTGCGCATCACGAGGTCTCACCGCCAAGGAACTGACTTCGTTTTCGTTATGGTGGACTCGCCCTGATTGGCTGCCTGTTCCTTCTTGTTGGCCAGAATACACTTCTTCACAAAACCAGGAAATGGATTTGGAGGAGCGAACCTAAAAAGTTCACACAGCAAGTGCTGTTCCATTAATGTGGTTACTTCTGCATCGTTATTCCACATTGGACAAACTTCTATAATCTACAGCATGGTTGTTACGATTCATTCGATATCGCCGTCAGCTATCTGAATTCAAGCCAGCAATCCTGTCTCCTTTGGAACTTCAATCAGCCTGTTTGGGATGGATTCGTCATGAACAGCGTCATTATTTTCCATCTGAATTTAAGGCATTAGAAACCAAGACTACTATCTCACCTAAAAGAAAATTGGTTTCCTTGACTCCGTTCCTCGATTCCACACAATTGCTTCGCGTGGGAGCTCGACTCAAGCATTCAATCCTGAGCCCAGATGAAAAACATCGTCTCATCCTACCATCAGAATTGACGTTGACTACACTGATCATCGCTCGTGAACATCAGCGATGTCTCCACGGTGGCGTTCATTTGACTATCGCTACCTTAAGGCAGAGATATTGGAACCTGCGAGGTCGCTTAGTTGTTCGAGCCTTTATTCACAGGTGTCTACCATGTCTTCGACATCGAGCTGTTATGCGACAGCAGCTTATGGCAGACTTACCAGCCATTCGTTCCACACCTGCCCGAGCTTTTCTTCATTCTGGCGTGGACTATGCCGGACCATTCTATCTTCGAACGACGAAAGGTCGTGGGCATAAATCGTACAAGGGCTACATCACAGTCTTCATATGTTGCTCAACTCGAGCGGTACATCTAGAGGCTGTATCAGACTACACTACTGAAGGCTTCTTAGCTGACTTCCGACGCTTTCCATCTCGTCGAGGTCTTTGTGCGACACTCTCCAGTGACCAGGGAACCAATTTTATTAGCTTCAACCATTGCATCGGACGGAACTGAGTGGCGATTCAATCCACCAGGAGCGCCTCATTTTGGAGGTATTTGGGAGGCAGCCGTTAAGTCAGCTAATCATCACCTGAAGCGCGTCATCGAAAGCAGAACCTTGACCTTTGACAAAATGACTACATTCCTTACTCAGGTCCAAGCTTGCCTTAATTCTCGCCCACTTCAGGCCATGACCAATGACCCTGACGATCTCATGACTTTGACTCCAGGACACTTTTTGATCGGCGAGCCGCTAAATCACATCCCAGAGCCGACCCTGCTTGATGTTCCTACAAATCGTCTCTCTCGTTGGCAATTTTCGCAGCAAATGAGAGAGCATTTTTGGCAACGTTGGACATCAGACTATCTCAAGGAACTGCAACCTCGCTCTAAATGTAGAGCACCATACCCATCTCTTGAGACTGGTGATTTGGTTCTCATTCGTGAAGAGAACCTGCCCCCTGCCAAGTGGGCTCCTGGACGCGCCATCCATCTTCACCCAGGATCTGATAACCATGTTCGTGTAGTGTCTCTTCGAACAAAAAGTGGTGTTCTCAAAAGGCCAATCGTGAAGTTGTGTCTCCTCCCGAGAGCTGTGAAAGATGCTTAGTGGTTTTTGAGCATCATTTTTGTTATGAAGTTATCAATTTATTTATTTTCGTCTTTGAAATAATTCCCAGACAACAATCGTGCGAGGCACGTTACCCGCATGGCGTGCGAGGCACGCGGTGCGTGCAGGATGCGGTCCATATGCGTCGCATTTCGTGCGAAGCACGTACGTGCGGGGCATATGCGTCGCACAATGTGAGAGGCACGCATGTGCGAAGCATATGCCTCGCACTTTGTGATAGGTACATACGTGCGAGGCATAATATGCGTCACATATTCAGAGAGGCACAGTTTTTAAAATAATAATAATAAAATTGCGACATATTGCGGATGTGCAACATGAAGCCAGTTTGCAATCTTTTGGAAAATAGGTTTGATATAATATAGATGTTAAATTATAATTATATACCAAAATACCACTTAGAATATATTTTAAAGAAAGCTTTTTTTAACTCAATTTTCTTATCACTAAAAACTGAAAATTCCTCTAAGAGGAAACAATTATATTAATATACTGGTTAAATTAATTAAAGTAAATTATTCATTACATTAACATTTAATCGAAATTTAAATTATTGATCGAAGAGTTTTGTAAACTCATGATGAAGATAAAAAAATGACTATTATAATGTTTATTATAATATACATATTCACATAAGAATAATATAAAAAAATTGTTATTATCTTATTGATGAAATAATATCTACAATTCAGTACAGACAGTATTTTCGATCGAAGTAAAATATATGTACATTATTTTTTGAATGCATGTAAAACAAATAGGCGAAGTACAGAAAGTATATATATTTTCAAATGTAAACGCGCATTTGGACTATAGTCACATGCCAGTAGTGCTCCCAATTTGGCTCCCGAACTGCACTGCGCATGCGTGACACCAGCAGCGTCATTGGATGTTGATCGCGCGCTTCTTTTAAATGATCAAGTGTGCAAATCAATTTTTCACAATATATAATAATATAATGTAGAAACAAATATTACGACTGATTTAAAATTTACATTGGTGCAAAAAGGTATTCCTTCCTTTGAATTTAAAATCAATCATTTATCGGTAAATAATACAATCAAACATGTTATTTTACCTTGCACTCTAAAAGACTATTTTATGATCTGAAAAATAATTGTTATTTTTGTATGTCTGCACTATAACATACAGTTTTCGTGTACAGTCTGTGTAGTGCTAATAAGGATTCTTTTTTATGGCACATGCATGATTTCAGCCCTTTTCGACGCCTATGAAGCGGGGCTAAAGCTCTACTTTTTACTCCCTAGGGACTGAAAAGTAACGTCAGAGGTGAATAATGAAACTTATACGTCTAAGAGCTCGTATGTTACTATCATCAACTCACTCACCGTAAAAACGGTGAGAAAACTATGGTTGCAGATAATAGAATTTTGCGGTCATTTATGGTTATTTACCATATTGACCGGTAAATTTACCATGAATGACCAAAACATTTCATAAAGGACCACGCACCAAATACATGGGAAAAAAGGACCCGGTGAAATTTTCTAAGCTTGTGATATTTTTTAGTTTATGCTCTCCTGATCAAAAAATCCTTATGGCAAAAACTCGAATTATGGACAGTTTTTGCGCTACGACGATTTAAAAGTCAGATTTGGGTACATATTTTTGCCTGTGGAGTGGAATATATCATACTTTTTTCCACCCTTTATATTGCTTTCGTGTAAGTTTATGCAGAAAAAAAATTGCACAGACGAACAATGCACAAAGCGTTCATATAATTGCATGTTATCGAGCTTCAAACGCGAAATTCGATTTCTATTATCAACAGGCGTTTGGTTGTCTGAATCGGTGACACAAATAGCAAATTCACAAAAGCATGACAAGCGCTACTTGCCATTAAAAGATTGCATCCTAAGTTCGTTGCAAAGCGCTTAAGTTGAATAGCCAGACCAAAGAATCGATACCCAGCGTTGCAATTTGGCACTGATCAACCAGTTTATGTCAAGCACTCTAAATTACCTTTTACAGAATTCTCCCTTCGTACCAACGATTCCATCCTACCTTCAACGCTAAGTATTTAAGAAAAGCACTCAGACAACATAATAAACTCCCAGCGCTGCTGTTCGGCTTTGATTCGCCAGTTTAAGTCAAGCAGTCTAAAACACTTTATAAGGAATGCTTATCTCGTTCCAACGCTCCGACTTTAACTCCAACGCTAAGCGTTTAAGAAAGCATCCAGACAACAAAATAAACTCCCAGCGTTGCTGTTTGGCTCGGATTAGCCATTTTAAGGCAAGTAGTCTAAAACACCTTATAAGGAACACTTATCTCGTTCCAACGCTCCGAGTTTAATTCCAACGCTAAGCGTAAAAGGTAAGTATTTACGTCGATCAGAAACCCAACCGCTAGCGGTACTGTTTTCGTAATCATAAATAAATACCACCTGGGGTGCTTGCTGGAGAGCTTACCGGTAAGAAGAGAAGAATTCAAAGAAATTCAGAATCGAAATTGCCATTAATACGTGAATTTTCCTCCATCGAAAGTTCCACCAACGAATAGAAGAAAAAGCAAAACCTATTTCTTTTCATCGACTTAGAAAAATTCAATGGAAGTGTATTGGGAGGAATTAAAAA
>CAKNWT010273154.1:0-18657 GCA_932066315.1 Andricus coriarius
TTGAAAATGAAATTGTTTTTCGTTGAAGTTTAATATTTTTGGTTTAAAAATTCGACGAAACTTAATTTTTTGGTAGAAACTGGAAATATTTGCTTGAAAATTATTTTCTATGTTGAAAATTTGTCCTTTACGGTTTAAAAGTCAACTGCTTTCTAAAAGGTTAGACTTTTTAGTTAGGAGATGCAATATATTGCGACTTGAAATCTTAGACATTTAGAGCGTTTCACATTGAATTAAATATGGTACCTTCATTAATTTTATAAAAACATGCACTCACTTTTCGTAGGATATCTTCGGAATAAAATTTCTCCACTTTCTTCTGTCGACATTCATTTTGCGTGACTTTCAAATTATGACTATGATATTCCTACATATTGTAAGAGCTCTATTACCAAAAATACTTTAATCAGGGTTCTTTTTAAGCGGAATTTCATAATTTTTTCAACACTTTTTAAAAAACTGTCTTATCTTATTTTGTTCCGGAGATATCCTACGAAATGCGAGTGTATGTTTTTAATTGATTGTTTTTTTTAGGTGTCCTCATGCTCCCGGACGATGCTTAATTGTTTCTTAAATTACATTATAAAATTGCATATTAATGATTCTCTATTTTATAGAAGTAGAATATGACTGTATATTACCATATTGAACTATTTTCTGCAAAATTCGTTCTTTTTGTTTGTTTTGAATTAATTTTTTCAACTTAAAATTTAAATATTCTATTTTTGTATGAAAATTGATCGTTTTTATTTAAAAAGTCAAGTATCGAAAATTAACCTCCATGACTGAAAATTCTTATTTTTTCTTCCAAATTTAACTCATGTTGAGATGCCTTTTTTGGGTGAATTCATCTGTTTTTGATTGAAAACTAAATTTTGTTGTTGTTGAAATATCAACTTCTACATGTTTACTTCAGATTTCATCATCTTTTTCAAAAAATTAAATTACTTTATTTGAGGATTCATGTATTCCCGTTGAAGATTCATAATTTTGGTTGGAAATTTATCACATTTTTCGAAAATGTAACTATTTTTTTATGAATCACTATCTTCGTCACTAAATGTCACCGCTTATGTAATTCGAAGACGATTAGAAAGAAAAACGAACACTTTCTAATTAGAAATGGTCAAAGTATGCATTTGTGTATTAAATTTGTTTATGACATAAACAAATAATATCGATTGACAAGTCTTCGTCACTAAACATCACCACTTATGTAATTTGAAGACGATTAGAAAAGAAAACGATTACTTTCTGCCTCTAAATGACGGAACTGTGCATTTGTTTATAACATTTGAACTCTTACTCAAATGGGTGAATTTTCAGCAAAAAAGTTAATTTTCGTCGAAATAGTGTAATTTTATGCCAAAATAGATGAATTTCAAAGCCAAAGAGCTGATGACTTCTCAACAAAACTTGTAATAGTTCATGTTTCAAACAAAAAAGATGTTATTCTGAAATAAAAAATAGTGTAAGTCAGCCAAATAGAGGCATTTAAATAGTTGCATTTTTAACCAAAGAAGATTAAATTTGAAGCAAGAAGATTAATTTTCTACCAAAAAAGACGAATTAATATTCAACCAAAAATTTCATGATCCTCTTTTTCTTTTCGCGATATAATGAAGAGGAAAAAGTTACACACACGCACACACGGACATTTTTTAAAAACTTTATTTTCGAGCTACTAGGGTCGAATTATATCAAAATGTGTCAAAAAAGTATATTCAAAAATTTAGGTCATTACAAACCTCCATCTATGAGGAAGCAATAATTAATTGATTAATTATCAATTGAGTATTTAATTAATTACTCCGATGTGCAATTATCTGATCTCCTCGAATCCGCTTTTGTCCGTCAATAAAGACCAAAGCAAATCATACGTCGGCAATGAACACTGTTACAATCTCTAAAATTGCGCAAAACATGGATCGATGACATTTTTATTACCTGACAAAATTTGAAAATGATATAATTTAAAGAAATAAAATGAAAAAAAAAAGGATTAGGAAAATGGGTCAATACTCTCAATATTGAAGGTAATCTTAAATAAAATGTAAAACTATCAAACCTCCTAACAGAAATTGAACGGGTTAACTGATTTTTTCCTACCTTTTTTTAATCGTCTCGTCATTATGTAAGGAATCTAATGCAGCATATTAAAATTCAATTTCTTAATCTTTTAATAATTATGAATCTCGTTTAACCGTCTCGAATCATGTAACGCTTTAACAGTAGGAATGTCGGATGAGTTACGACCGACCACTCGGGGTCAAGTGTCATCGAAAAATTTCACGCTCCAACATCCTGCTGTGCTCTTCAAATTGGAAGCGCCTATTTTCGGTTCATCGTGGATACTTTTCCGGTGGCGGATTGCTCGTTTCCAGGCGCATAAATGAAGCACATTTTCGGTTAATTAAAAAATAACAAAACCATTTTTTAAAAAACGAAGGCTTTCTTTTTGTGTATTATGCCATTGAGATTATGTGGTAAAAATATTAGATCGAACAATTCATGCTTGTAGGAGGAAACATGTCATTTGTAATACGTGGGCTAAAAATCAAGCCTGAGGAAGCGCCTTAAAGACACGACCAGTCCAAATATTATCTTCTTGAAATTGATGCTACAAAGTTCCCAATTTTTGAGAGGAAGATGGTTTAGAAAACATGTCGAAAAGAGATTTACAATGAATGAACTATTTTTTAACCTAAAAATATCACCTGAAAATACACGATTCTCAGAGAGAGATTCTAGTGGACTATACGTCCTTTCTATCTAACCTGAAACTAAACGGCATAAATTGCTAACGCGCATCTAATTAAGAAAACCTATTAGGTATCACTGAGAGGGAACCGCACTTCTTCCCTTAAGAGCTGGTGCTCTAGCCGACGCATAGCAGAAAGACGCGCTTTCTTGTCGGGAGCGGCTATTCAACAGCTCACCCCTCTAGTGGCCGGTTAAGTCTCGACTCCGGCGTTACCTGTGCTACCTGTGCGCTCCGCTGCTGGTGGTGATTCGAAGAAGGTTTACCTCATACTATTTACTATATCGGTAAGTTCTATCGCTTTCTTATCGGTTTGCGATATGTTACGTTACTTAAAGATGAAAACGCATCAGTCAATACAAAATTCATGCAAGAATTGTTTAAGTTAATGAAGGATGTTAATGTTGAAAAGCAAAAATACGGTTGTTACGCGCATATTTTGAACCAAGATGCTCAAACAATACTGGCTATTCTACGAATAGATGACATCGATGAGAACAACAAAGATGCTGAAAACAGAAAATATGAGGACGACGAAGATAATGTAGAGTGAAGATTTAAATGATAGCAATGGAAGGGAGTCCTATTCAGAGGAAAACGGAAAAACTTCTTCACCTTTCAAATTAAGAAGTTTATTCAGTTTACCGAAAAATTCTGAACAGTGGAATTTCAACAAGGTGGATTTACACTTACGATATGTCAATAATAAAACTTGGTATGCTATCAGCAAGAACGATGCTATGTGAAAATAGCATAGTTGTACAACGCTTTCTCATGAATGATTATCAACGAACAGTTCTGAAAGAAGCAATACAATATTTAAAACGCATTAAAGCACTCAAATATTTTGTCCAACATCCGCGCAGGAAATGCAACTAACGAGGTTGGTTGAGAGTCGACAAAGTTATTGTCAGACATAAAGAAAAAAAAACATATTTTAAACTTTCCCGATCATCATAGATGTCGCACTTAATTATCCCAACAGGTCATGGGACCCAGATACGTGAAAACTCGTAGTGTAAATAAAAATAAAACGCGTTTTGTATGTAGTTTCGCTCAAAAAAAGTTCTTTAAGGAAATTACAATCCCAAAAAGCTAAGTGTCAGTATAGCCGAAAAATAGTACACTGCATGAACACGAATTCTATAGCGTGACTCGGAATGTTGTCTCAAGACAACTACGATACATGGAGGATTCAGGCTAAAGCGGTTTTCATCAAAAATGATACCTGGACGTAAGTTTCCGGCGAAACACTACAACCCGAAATAACCGCAGAAGGTGAGGATCGAAGACAAGCAGACAAAAGACACAAAGAATAGCTGAAAGCCGATCGCAAGGCAAAAGCAGATCTAATACTCTGTATAAGCCCATCGGAATTAGCACAAATCAAAGGATGCATTACATCACACGATAATTGGAGAAAGCTAGAATCCGTCTACGCATGTAATGGTCCTGCGCGAAAAGTTACCCTACTCAAACAACTGACGCAACATAAAATGCAGGACGGGGACGACTTGAAACAGCTTCTCTTTGGATTTTTCGACGCCGTCAATAAGCTACAATCAATGCAAATGGAGGTAAATGGTGATCTTTTATCGATTATTCTACTCTACAGCCTACCAAGTAGTTTCGAGAATTTCCGTTGCGCTATCGAGTCGCGAGACACACTACTCGATCATGAAAACCTCAAAATCAAAATAATTGAGGAGCATAATGCTAGACAGCCGAGGGGTGAAGGGAGTGAGAACGCCGCCATGGTCGTAAACTCGAAACAGAAATTCTCGAATAAAGGGAAGAGTGTCGGCGCTCGAAACGATGCAACTAAAAACCCCGAAAAACAAATAAAATCGAAACTGAAGTACAAATGCAGTTTTTGTGGTAGAAAAGAACATAAAAAGTCTGACTGCTTCCACCAGAAAAAGTAGGCTCACAAATAATGCCACCACGCCAGTGAAAGCGAAAGGTGACGTAAGATTCGAAACCGGTAACGTGAACAGTATGTTCGTACTAAAAAACACTCTATATGTACCGGAATTAGACACTAATTTAATTTATGTCGCGAAAATCGCCGATAACAACTTCGAAAAATCATTCAGAAAGAACGGTGCCATCGTTAAGATCTGAACAGTAGAGATCTACTACTAGAGAAAATCGCGAAACATTCAATGCAGTATCTGTAGTGAAAAGCTTCAAAACTGACGCGGAAATCTAGCACGCTCAGCTGGGGCATTTAAATTCGAAAGACATGATACATATGCTTAAAAGTGATTTTGCGGTTGGTCTAAAATTCGACGACTCGTTTGATCTGAACAAGTGCAATGTTTGTCTGGCTGAAAAGATCACTAGTACACCATTCACAAAACGAGAAAGCTTATCAAAAGCACCACTGATATTAATTCACACACATGTGGGCGGACCAATGAGGAACACATCATTGGAGAACGCTTGTCAGGTCTATCAGGTCTATTTCATGCGTAAGAAGGGAAAAGCTGTCGAGAAGTTCATATAATTTGAGAACATGGTTGAAAAACAAACCGGACATAAAAAAGTCCGTGCAATCCGACACTGGCTAAGAGTAAAAATCAGACACTCGTGGAGGCCGCCCGCTGTATGTTAATTCAATCTGGATTACCTCTATTTTTTTTGGGCCGAAGCTATCGCTACGGCGAATCACATCCGAAATAGGTGTACGGCTAAAGGAGTACCTGACGGGACTCCTTACGAGAAATGGTTTGGAACGCGTCCGACCCTCTCCTACTTCCGGACGTTCGGCAACAAAGTCTTCATACTCGACAAGACACCGAATAAAGGAAAGTTTGACCCAAGAGGCATCAAGGGAACTTTTGTCCGATACGCCGCACAATCTAAGGCTTATCGCGTATGGATACCAGTGGAAAGAAAGCGAGTCGTTTCCAGAGATGCTAAATTTCTCGATCATTTCGAACCATCATGTGTGACGTGCGGCGAAAAAAGGGGGCTTACTGTAAAAAAAATCGAAATCGACGTTTTTACACCTTTCGATAGTTTTTGAGTTGCTCTTTTTAATGAAACCATCGAAAAAATTTCCTAGCGTGATTATTGCTAATAATTGAGTTGTTAGACACCCTAGAAATCGGGCTTTCGCTCGAGAGCTCGAGGTCCCGTGAAACACCTCCCACCACTCACCACTGCAATATACGCGTCTCATTTATACCCCGTTCGTGAGCCGCGCCACTATATGGGTGAGAATGTATAGTAAGTGGAGAGGAAAGATTTAGTGAGTCTTCCCTCTCTCCTAAAAGTAGCGTCTATCCGGTCGATTTCGACCGCTCGCCCTGAACAATCTCAATTTTCGGAGTAAGCCCCCTTTCTTCGGCGCACGTCACCTGTACTGATAAGCCCTCGCTTCCTGTTGAAGCAAATTACATCGAAACACAAAAAGTTCTGAATGAGGCTAAACTTGAATCGAAAATCGTCGAAATCGGTCCCACTTGTAGGTATCAAAATCCCGCTCAAAAAGACGATGAGCCACCATTTCTCGGTTTTGAGAGACAAGTTGACAAAAATACCTCCAACGAAGACGAACCACAGGTGAGTGAATTTGAAAGGACAAAAGAAATGGCAGCTCCGAATGACTCTTCAAGCAGCGAAGACGAATTCTTCGACGCAAATATCGCCATGAACGCAATCGAAATACCACTGAAAAACGCCACAAATGGACCTGAACGTCAGGAGTGGCTCGAAGCGATTATTCAAGAAATCAGGTGCTTAATCGCCAACGACGCATGGGAATTGATCGACATGCACACAAACGGAAAATTTATCGGATGCAGAACCAACCTAAAAAATAAATACAACCCGGAAGGAACTTTAAATCGAAGGAAGGCCAGAGTGTTAGCTCAAGGATTTTCCCAAACGTCGGGAATTGACTTTATCGACACCCGAGATATTGGATGAGACCCTGGAAGAAATAGTCAAGATTGAAACTGACGAGGAAATCCTGTGTATAGCAAACAAGATGCTTAACGCACTCAAATCAGGAGAAAAGGTTTGTAAACTGCGAAAGGCCATTTATAGTCTACGTCAATCCGATCGACAGTAGCACGCAAAATTAAATCAAGTTTTAAAATTGATCGGTTTAAGGCCTACAAATTCGAATACGTGCCTATACACAGACACTCAAGAAAAGGAACCGACCTATGTGCTAGAATACGTCGACTACATTCTGATTGCGTCACGCAAACCTAAGAGACTTCAAAAAATCAAGCGGAAGCTTTCGGATCACTTTGATATCAAGGCTCTTGGAGCGTCAAGCTACTGTTTAAGAATCGAGATTAACCAAACAAATGGGCAAATCACGTAAGTCAAACTCGATACATCAAAGAAGTTTTATCGAGATTCGACATGAAAAATTGCAAGCCAGTCAATACCCCGTTCATTAGTGGAATGAAACTCGATACACCTTCAGACACTGAGAAGATGAACTCACTTCCGATTAGAGAACTAATTGGTGCTCTCACATACATTGCACTGGCGACACGACCAGACATAGCGCACACAGTGTAAATTCCGAGCCAATTTAATAGTTGTTCCGCTTAACGTCACTAGAAACCCGCAAAGCGAGTGTTACGCTATCTTCAAGGAACATTCAAAAGGAAGCTTTTCTTTAGAAAGGACAATCGAAGGATGAATGGATATGCAGACTCCGATTAGGGTAACTGTCACCTAGACAGAAGATCGTATTCAGGCTCTTCAAGATCATCCACTTAAACTGGGGGATCTCCCCACCGAAGAGATGCCCCAAAACACGAAAATTGTGTAATTGGACTGGGACTTCGTGACTAAAAGAACAATCAGTATTTTAATTGAGGGTAAGTGTTATAGATCAAATAAAAACATATTTTAAACTTTCCCGCTCATCATAGATGTCGCGTTGATTGATGTTGTATTTTCTAGTACGCAATTCTCTTCATTATTGATTGTGTGCCTTTTGTTAAATACACGTGTTTCATCTCAGAGTACTTTTCCTTCTCGCACTTACTTTTCCCAAGAGTTATCGATTTCTCGACTGATGACGTCGGCGTGGGGGAAATTCGATTTTACCCACTAGTGAAGGAAGTAAATGAGAAAAGTGTGATTAGGCGTGGCGAAAGTGCTGTCAATACTAGCGCCATTGGGTGTGGACTATAGGTACCGCGTCGACTGACTCCGCTATCGCCTTCTATAGTACGCTGCAAACTTCACGAGCTTCGCATAAACTGCTTTTGCTTTGATGTCAAGTGTCAGTTGATGAGTAAAAGATAAAGATTTGAGTGTCAACGAATTGGTTATTGTAAGAACTTTTAGATTAAGATTCTTTCAAAAATGAAAAGGCAAAAGGAAGAAAATCAAAGTGACGATATATTAGAATTTTTAACGCCTCCCGAACTATGTGACGAGGCTGCCGAAGCCAAAAAGAATTTGATTCCAGAAAAATCGCGTAAAACTACAATGGCACGTACATCGTTCTTATGCAATGGAGACAAGAAAAACAGTGAAATCGTATTTTTCAGGTTATTTAAATTTTAAAAATGGGTTGGGCAGTGTTCACTACCATACACCAGTTTTCTGTTAACATCTGTGGCTGCTTAATCGTCTTTTTCAGTGTTAGATTTTTTTCACTGTTTTTAAAAATAATGAGTCCAAGTAGTGACCACAGGAAATGAGTCAAGTTGGTGAGGCAGAAGGAAAATAGGGAAGATGGGAGGATCGCTGGCGTGCGTTCATGGAAAAGGTGTGACGTGTGATAAAACTTGTTGTAGGACGGATTGTCCAATTTACCGGCGACTTTAAAGTATATTCGCATTGTTTACTACAGAATTATCTGATGTTAATAATTCCTTCAAACTCTCTCTGGTGCAAAATCCTGACAAGTTTGGTGATCTGTGGACATGTGGCGACGTGTTGAGAAGCTTATCGATTATTTTCATCTCATTGGATATTTCGATTGATTTATTCTTACAATCAGAAGTAGGAAGTTTTCCCAACTTACAATAGGGCGTGAATTGTGGTGCAAACTGTTAAAAGAGTGAACGGTGTACGGTGAACTGAAGATTGAGGTGAATTGGAGACCCAGGAGAGTTCAGGTATGGACTCAGTGGCTGCGGCTTTGGTTTTTTATCACGGTGAGAATATTAACCTAAAAGGGAATAATGCGTTCCAGGACAATTTAAGGTACGTAAGGTGTTAATATGAGTGTCTCGTCAAATTCGACGCGAAGTCAAGGACTCAGGTCTTAACACGGAGCAAATATTTTCGATCCAAATCAAGATCGTGAACCGCGCAATCATATCTTTTCCTTAAAAGATAGACACGGAACGCAATATATTTCGGTGCCTGCGAGTGATTGGGAACAGTTCGAGCGCGAGTATGGTAACTGGCTGGCAAGTTTCGATAATGTGGAACGTGGCCCGACAGCTGGTCGAAGCCAATATCAGACCGCGAATCATTTACACCTTAAAACACGTTTGAAAATCGGAGAGACTATCGAATCAGGATCGTACAATGTACACGGATATCCAACTCAGTCCAAGTCCAAGTCAGTCTCCGAACAGGTTTCGCGGCCAATCGACGCCGTATCCGCGCATGCGTCATCAGGATCACCGAATGACAGGTGGTGTGATGCTGAACGAAAATCGGGAAACTACTATCGTGTATACGGAAATGGAGGCGGTGCGTAAAAAAATGTATTATTACGACGATATGGATCCGAATGCAAACATACGAGATTATTCCGAATATCGCATTCGTGAATATCCAGCCTTCAATGAAAATCGACGTGATCCTAGCGACCGACTGGGCGTTTATGATAATTTATCGAAGAACGGAGATCGTCAATTTCAGCAGATATTTGGCTTGAGGACATCGAAGATATGGCCAAATTATTTAAATGGGAATCACCGACAATACTAAATGCAGCAATCACAGGTCTATCGGACACGGCTCGTTAATGGTGGTCGGCCGAACGTCACCTAATTAAGTCATGGGACGATTTCAAAAGAAGGTTCCGAAGAATTTTTATTCGTGACCGTTGGGTCTGTGGTCTAGGGATTTGTATTTACAATTAAGTGCACGTACACACGTTTTAGAGGACGAATTTTTGGACGACCTCACTGAATTAAAAGGGAGTAATACTGTCAGCAGACAACCTAAGCGAAAGCCTGATGAAAACCCTGATAAGCCATGTGGAGGAGGATCCGGAAAATCAGGTCAAACTGAGAAGAAGCCAAATACTGGAAAGAAATCAGGATCTACGAATAACGGGGAGAAAAAATGTTTCAATTGTGGTGACTTAGGTCATCTATCAAGAGATTGTCCACTTAAGAAAAATAAATTATTGTGCTACAAGTGCAAAAAACGGGGACATATGTAAAACGTGCCCTGAAAATCCGAAAGTGACCGATGAGAAGAAAGAAATGAGAACGACGGAGGTGGTAAACACTAGGCCTACTTTAAAAGACGTGATCGTTAACCAAAAGAATCTAATGGGATACGATTCCAACCTTGGTGGTCCCGGATGGAGTGGTTCTCATGCCTCTCATGGTGGGTCGAAGGTGGTTGATCCAACTGGGATAAGCAGTACCTCGGAGGAGGGATATATATGTTTCTAGAGGGTCCCATGTCTGGTAAAGGAATTACCAATTGAAGCAGTGAATGACTCGTCATATAATGGAGACGTGGACATGGTGACTCAGAGCATAGCTCCAAAGACAGCTCATTTTGTTGATGTCAGATCATCATCAGGACCAATGGAGATATTGGTCCCCAATTATAGAGATAAAGTGGAGTTTGTAAAGGCTGGAGATCGGTTGTTGAAGGCCATCGAGAGCATTGAACAACCTCGACTTCTGGAACCTCGACGTAAACCTCTGCATGAGGAATACTTAAAATTTGGAACGCAGCTGTCGAATAAGGAGCGGCAGGGAATAGTGGCACTGCGAACAAGCACAGGAGATGCATTTTTAATCAATTTGGAGGAACTTGGCTGTACGATTCTCACTCAAATAGAGATACGGGAAAAGGAAGGGGTCAAATTTATCCGACTACTACCGATACGAGCTTCGGGTACTGAATGGCTGGAGATGCAACATCAGAGACTGTATTCCTTACTTTCTTCAATGAAATATCGAAAATTTTGAAACCATTAACACTTTAAACGCAATATTCGATGCTGCGTAGCACAATGAATTTGAATCATATTATCCATATCATCGTTTATGCAAAACTCCTAGCTTTCCTTAAAAGTACGACGAAAGGTTTTCAGAACAAAAATTCAAAAGTCTTCACAGCGCAGGTTACAACATTTTTAACAGAAGTTCCAGATCACCAATATCAATATCGAAATTGAACAAAACAATATGAACAAAACACATGATTCAAAAATAAGGTTAAACAACCACCGCAGGGTCTCACTGGGAGCAACTGCCATCTAAAAAATGACACCGGCTCCCAGTAGGACCGCGGTAAATCACATTCATGGCCACGTCTCACAACCGTGAGATGGGTGGTCACAGGACACGATGAAATCAAAACGACAGGCCGGCGAAACCCTCGTGTGTTTTGAGGACACGAAGCGACCCAAAAATGACAGCTTTCTGCATCCATTTCGCAAGTGCCTTGGCATATTTTTGGCAGGCTGGTATTGCTTTAAGGTTACGAACCCGTGATAGTTTCGCACCTCCAAGAGCACCTATCACAAGGACAATTACTTGTACCGAATATTTTGGGTACAGCTTTTGCAGCTCCCTTTTAAGGTCTTGATACCTCTCCTCCTTTTCTTTCTCCTTGGCAGTGATGTTGTATTCAGACGGTTCCGAGAATTCGATCACGAATATAATTCGTTTCTCGAAGTCTTGGTGAAACATGTCAGGCCTCGAGTGTGCAACGGAGACTGCTGTCCGAAAATCGTAGTTCCAGAAAAGATGGCAATTCTCGTTTCGGACAATTGACTTTATCTCCCTCGGAGCGTTCGGCAGGGCACGGTCGCGGCCAAAACCATAACAGCGACAAAGATGGTAATAAAGGACTCTTAGGGCCGCATTATGTCTGTAGATGTACGTCGTTCCTGCGTGGGTGGGACACCCCGACAGTATGTGTTCCAGGTACTCAGCGTGCGCATGACACGCTCTGCGCCTATCGCTGGGAACTTCTTGACATAAAATGCGGTCACGGTATGCTAAGGTGGAAATGACACCGTCCTAGCATGCGAAAATGAAACCCTCTGTACCTGAATTAAGGCCTGATGATCTGAGAAAGGCAAAAGTTTGCTCCTTCGACAAGGACTGTTTTTCTACATTTCTGTGAAAATTTTCGTGCATTTTCTTGTCGAGCAGATCTTGATGGAATTTTTGAACTTCTACTTTGTTCACTTCGGCTTTCATAAGTGAAGCATCTAGATGGAGTAATGCACTTTCCTCACTTCTGATGTTAAAATGCAGGCCAAGGGTCTCGGCCGCTTGCTCCGCGACTTTGTAAAGGAACGCTCCTTTACCAATCATCTCGTGGTTCCTGACCATTTTTAGGAGAGGATCTCTGTCATTGGCTACGATATAAGCTGTACTTAGAATAATTCGGTTATGAAGACACTGGAGATTCATTAGTACGCGTCCGCCTTGACGGCGTGAAATGTATAATCGCGGAACTGACGAATTGATATGCAAGCTTTTATGCATATGCATGATCTTACGTGTGGTGACATAAAGGGCCTTAAGTTCGTTCTTCTTCCATTGAACCACCTCAAATGAGTAGAGTAGACCGGGACGGCAAGCATGTTAGTCGCAGATATCTTGTTCAACGCAGACAGATTGGAAGACCAAATCTGTCGAAGAAGATGCTTGTATCTGCTTCGGAGAGACTCCTTTACTGATGTTACGTCCTGAATACGGCTCTGAGGCACGCCCAGGTATGCATAATTCTCTCCAGTGTTAAGATGTCGAATAACAAGTCCATCCCAATCCCTCCTGTGTACTTCGCGACGATATTTATGGCAGTTTGAAGTTTGCCTTTACCAGAGGCATAGAGCTTCAGGTCATCCATATAAAATACATGAGTGACCTTATGCTCGCGCTGGTTAGTGTCGCCACAGAGGTATCCAGAAGAATTTAGTAGTGCGAGACATAGAGGCAGAAGTGTGATGCAAAAAAGTAAAGGGCTCATTGTATCGCCCTGAAAGACGCCCCTCTGTAAGGTAACGTTGTTAGTTGTCACACGATAATTTCCAGATGAGATAGTAAATCTAGTTTTCCAAAGAGGCATTAATCTCTCTATGCATCTCACTATGTGTGGATGCACCTTCAAGCTTTTTAACAGACACATGATAAGTCTATGAGAGGTTGAATCGAAAGCTTTCCGGTAGTCAATCCAGGCCATTGACAGGACGCGTTGATGGGCTGCAGCGTCTTTGCAGACACACCTGTCAATTAGCAGGTTCTCTCGACAGCCTGCTACACCTTTTTCGTGCCACGTTGTTCGTACATCTCACGCCACACAGGCTCAATTCGCCGAACAATCCTGTTGTTTAGGACAGCTGTAAAGATCTTATACAGTGTGTTCAAACAAGTTATTGGCCTGTAATTCTCTGGGTTGGACAAGTTGCCTCTTTTCGGTAGGAGTATAGTGCATCCTAACACCAGCCACTGCGGAATGGGAGTCTCTGACTTTAAAAATGAGGTTAATATTAAAATATGCCAAATGTTGGTGTGTAGAAGTAAACTTCTTTCACCAGAAGTTCCAGTATATGCGGTACTTCTCATTTTCTACAATTAACTCTATTTCCCTAGGAGCGTTTGGCGGAACGGTATTTGGGCTCTTAATGCCCCATTGTGCCTTTGTATGTAGGTTGTTTCCGCATAAGTTAGACTAATAGATAGTATGTGTCCTAGATGCTCGGGATGTGCATGACATGCTCTGCAGCTATCATCTGGAACGCCTTGGCTCAACATAGTGGTGACGGTATGCTAGAGTGGAAATCACACCGTCTTGACATGCCAAAATGAAAACCCTCCGTGTCCGACTTCAATCCGGGTGATTTAAGGAAAGCAAAAGTTAGCTCATACGACATCGGCAGATCCTCCACACTTCTGTAAAAGATGCTGTGCATCTTCTTGTCGAGGATCTGTTCACGGAAGTTTTTCGCCTGTGCTTTCTTAATCCGGGCGTTCAGGAGTGAGTACTCGAGATGGATAAGATTTGATGCATATTTTGTAATCCCTGATATTGAAGTCAAGGCCGAGTGTTTCAGCAGCCTCCTCCGCTGCTTTGTAGTGCAACGCCCCTTTGCCCACTTCTTAATGTTTCCTAACCATTTTAAGAAGAGGATCTTGTCCATTTGCGACTATATGTGCTGTACCCAGAATAATCCTGTTGTGAAGATATTCAAGATTTAGTATTCCGCGACCACCTTGACGGCATGAGATGTAAAGTCGCGGAACAGAAAATTTAAGGTGCATGCTTTTGTTCATGTGCAAAACCTTTCGGGACCCGATATCGAGAGTTCTGAGCTCGTCCTTCGTCCATGGAGCCACTCCAAGTGAATAGAGTACTACCGGGACGACAAGCATGTTCGTCGCAGATACTTTGTTCCTCGCCGACAATGCGGAAGACCAAATCCGTCGGATGAAACGTTTGGATCTACATCGGAGAGTATCCTTTATAGATGTCATGTCCTGAATGCGGCTCTGTGGCACGCCTAGGTATGTACAGGTCTCTCCAGCGCCAAGGTGTCGTATAGCGCTTCTGTCGACGAGCTTAGGGTCTTCCGGGATGCCATTAAGTTTTCCTTTCTTCAAATAAACCTTGACGCATTTTTCTAACCCGAACTCCATTCCAATCTCTTGAGTGTACTCTTTGACAATGTCTAGAGCTAGATGTAGTTTTTCTTGATTTTGAGCAAAGATGTTAAGATCATTTATGTAAAATACATGAGTGACCTTATGCTTTCGATTTCCAGGTTTGCCGCAGAGGAACCCTTCGGAATGGCGAAGTGCGAGAGATAGTGGCAATGATGTTAGGCAAAAGAGGAGGGCTCATGGTGTCGCCCTGAAACATACCTCTCTGAAAGGTGACACTGTTAGTGATCACACGATGTTTTCTAGATGCGATAGTAAATCTGGTTTTCCAAAATGGCATTAATCACTCTATGCACCTCACGACCTGTGGATGAACCTTTAAGCTATCCAATGAACAGATGATAAGTCTATGGGAGGTTGAATCAAAAGCTTTTCGCTAATCAATCCAGGCCATCGATAGGTAACGCTGATAGGATTCTGCGTGTTTACAGACACATCGATCGATGAGCATGTTCTCTCGACATCCTGCTACGCCTTTCTTTGAGCCGTGTTGTTCGTACATCTCTCGCCACACAGATCCCATTGTTTGATCAATCCCATCATTTAGGATAGCTGTGAAGATATACTTACAATATACTTAGCCATTTTGGATGAAAATTCAAAAACTGAGCACATTTTGAAAATGTTTGAGACCACTTTTTTTCAAGATTTGAAAATTCTATGTACGGTTATTATTAGTACTCAAAAATACAAACAATTTATCCTAATTACATTTTTCAATAAAAATAAAATTATCAGAGTTATAGCATTTTCAAAATCCAAAAAATCAAACGAAAATTAACATTCTAAGCCGAACAGCGCACGATATGAAAAAATGTCCAGATGAGAAAAACGTTTGTTTTTAAGAGCCCTACAAGATTATCATAACAACTTTTTGAATTTTTTCGAAATATCGAAAATTCAAATTTTGATCGTTTTCGTTTTATTCGTGAAAAACATCATAAAAAATAAAAATAAATTTTTTGGACAAACGACACAAGCTATGAGAAAATATGAATAGACAGAAGTTGCTCAACCATAAAGCAGCTACAAATTCTTTATCAACAATTTTTAGATAGGATGCTTAGTTTTTGTTTTTATCGCAAAAAATAAGATTAAAAATAAACAAATTTAATGTTTTGGAAAACGACATAAGGAAAGAAAAAAAATAATAGCCAAACTGGTTCACTCAAGGAGAATGTACATATTTGTTATTTATAAGTTTTGGACAGGGCGAGTAGTTCTTTTTCAATCGTAAAAAAAAGAATGAAAAAAAAAATTAAATTTTTGGAATACATTTTTGGAAAAATGACACAAGAGACGAAAGAAAGGAAAGGACAAAAGTTGTTTCACCAAAAAAGATCAAAAAATTTGCTCAGAACCACTTTACATCAGCAGGCGTATTTTCCGTTTAAATCATAAAAAATAACGTTGAAAATTAACAAATTAAATTTATGTTAAATAACACACAAGTTGCAACAGAATGTATAATAACAACATTTTTGTAGAAGATGCTCGCTTTTTTATAAATATAAAAACAACATAATGAAATTACGCATGTTTCAATACCAATGCATATTATGAATTGTGATGATATACATTTATTGAAATAATAGATTTTTCAGGGTAGCTGAGAATACAAATTAGTGCAAAATAAGGAGCAAATATTGAAGTAATAATGAAAAATAAAATTTGTACATTATTTTGAAAAATCCTAATAAGCTTTACCAGCTTGAGATGCAGAAATAAATATGATATACATTTAATATAGTAATGTTGAATAGAATGTAGAAAAGTTCGTATTTTTTACAAAATTGAGTGCGAAGCACGAGATTCTTGATGACAATGTGTTCGTTAAAGCCAAAGGATCTTTAACAAAAGAGAATTCACAATCACCAAATTACAGTTGTAGATGTTTGAAAGGTCCGTGCACAAATATGGGGGTAATACAAAGACCGAGCGCGTAGCGCGAGGTAAATACATCATCGAGCGCGAAGCGTGAGATAAATATATTATCGAGCGCGAACCGCGAGAACCAACAGTCGCTTTAAAATACATTTTTCTACATCATTTCAGTTTGGCATGTCCACTATTATATTTGTTATTGACAATAAGTACTTTTTGGCTTGCTTAGTCGATTTTCTTAAATTTATTTCCTTAAATAACTGAGAAATCATTGTTTGTTCAAAATTAGACTTTTCGTACAAAATTGTCTTTTTATTTTTCAAATTTACATGTTTCGCATTTTCAAAAATGAAACAGCTTGGTTGAAATTCAATCTGCTTCGTTTAATAATTCAACTAGTTTTGGGGAAATTCATCTTGACAATTCATAATTTAGAATATTCAGAGTTTCAGGATGAATTACGATGCATTTTTAATTAAAACGAAAACCTCCTTTTACTTTTCATGTTTGAAATAAAGTCAAACGTGGATTTTATTTCCATTTTAGGACTGACGGTTACATCAAATCCAGGCTCTCAGTCAGGGGCGTATGAACGGTTTCGGCGGATTTTACTTTGTGGCAAAAAATGTGTTGAAAATTGTTTTTCGAATACGGATACAGGCTTAAAGTTAATATTCAACGGAAAAGAAGAAGAAAGTTTGCTTACGTACTTGAAACGTTTGCGGGCCATTCAGCATCTCTTCGTCTTTGTATTTCCCCCATATTTGTGCACGGACCTTTTAAACATCTACAACTGTAATTTGGTGATTGTGAATTCTCTTTTGTTATTGGCTTTAACGAACACATTGTCATCAAGAATCTCGTGCTTCGCACTCGATTTTGTATAAAATCTTAACTTTTCTACATTATATTCAACATTACTATATTAAATGTATCACAGAAAAAACTAGGGTTTCCATTAGAACCAATTTTTGGTTCCAAAGGAGCTGCAACAAAAAGCAACCTTTCTTGCTGAAAAGGAACCCAAAATGATAAATGGTTTCT
This sequence comes from Andricus coriarius, assembly GCA_932066315.1. Classification (NCBI taxonomy): domain Eukaryota; kingdom Metazoa; phylum Arthropoda; class Insecta; order Hymenoptera; family Cynipidae; genus Andricus; species Andricus coriarius. The sequence goes on from CAKNWT010273154.1 coordinate 17,554, forward strand.
AAATGAACCCAAAGTATGGATTGAAACGGTTCCAATGGAGCCTTTTTCACTTCAGCCTTGAGGCACTACGAAGATTTGACGAGTTTATGGTGTATATTTTACTTTGTAATTCGAATTAAATAATATTCCACTGTGAAAAATTTAATGAAGAAACTAAAATTATAGATATTAGTCATTCTTGAAAGGAAGATAGTGCACATGAAATATGACAGTTTTTAAGGTTATGTTGAAAATCCGACATTTCAACTGCGCATGTACCAAAAAAGCGCGGTACTATTTAAAATGATATAATATAAACTTGCCATATTACGTTAATATTACATTTTCTTAGGAAGGTAGTTACTTCTGTCATTTAATTGAATTTGTTTTTCAAAAGAATAAAAAACCCAGTGGGCACAAAAATATGAACATCCCAAGAACATCCTTGGGACGTTCCTTGGACGTCCAATGTCAGTCCAAACAACGTCTCTAAGACGTCTAATGTCCTAAAGATGTCCTAAAGACGTCTTGAAGCCATAGGACGTCCTCAGGACATCTTTTGGACTGACATTAGGCGTCTTAAGAGCATCCCTAGGATGTCCAAAAGACATGTTCCAAAATACGTCTTAGAGATGTCCCGAAGACGTCTCTAGGACATCCTTAATTTTTTTGCCCACTGGGAATGTTTCTTAATATCCATCTGTTTAATTATTCATAGTCTTTATTAATTTTAAATAGGCCAGCGCTTTTCGGCACATGCGCAGTTGAAACTATGAATAGCCATCTATCGGATATCAACGAACTAAAAAGGAACCCTCAAAATGAGTTCTATTGGACTGTCAGTTCTAAATGATACCAACTTTTACTTGAGCCGCAACTTTACTGAACCCTCAGTTTTTTCTGTGATATCATATTTATTTCTGTATCTCAAGCTGGTACTGCTTATTAGGATTTTGCAAAATAATGTGCAAATTTTATTTTTCATTATTACTCCAATATTTGCTCCTTATTTTTCACTAATTTTTATTCTCAGCTACCCTGAAAAATCTATCATTTCAATAAATGTATATCATCACACTTCATAATATGCATTGGTATTGAAACATGCGTAATTTCATTGTGTTG
>CAKNWT010273155.1:0-11529 GCA_932066315.1 Andricus coriarius
TAAGATCTGGCGATCTGGCAGGCCAATTTACTGGACCTCCTCTACCGATCCATCGTCCATTGAATTCGCGATTGAGTACTTCCCTCGCGATTGCCGCATAATGTGCTGGACAACCGTCATGTTGAAACCACATGTTGTGTCGCACTTCCAAGCTTAGGTCTTCCAGCAATATTGGAAGTTGATTTTCTAAAAAGTTACGATATTTTTCACCGTTCAAATTTCCATCAATAAAATACGGACCGATAAGTTGATCTCCAATTATTCCACACCAAACGTTCACGGACCATGGACGCTGATGCTCAACTTCACGCAACCAATGTGGATTTTCTACACTCCAATAATGCATGTTGTGCCGATTAACGTTACCATGGTTTGTGAAAGACGACTCGTCTGTGAAGAGTACTAGATAAAAGAAATTCGGGTTTCCTTGTATCTGCTGAACCGCCCATTGACAAAATGTCACTCGGTTCTCAAAATCATTGCCATGAAGTTCTTGATGCAGTGAAATATGATACGGATGATAATTATTACGTTTTAATACCTTCCAAACACTGGATAGAGACATTCCGGAATCGCGGCTTAGTTGTCGAGTACTAACATGAGGGTCATGAGTGACTGCAGCTAAAATTGCAATTTCATTATCAACTCCAGTGACTGTTACTTGACGCTTCCTTTTTTTCGGTTGTACACTTCCGTCAGTGATGAAGTTTCGGACAACCCGGTAAAAAGAAGCGCGTGAAGGAACACTTTCTGGAAAGCGTTGAGCATAAAGCGTGAGAGCATCATTGATATTCCTGCCACTTTCTCCATAAATGAGAATCATTTCAATCTTCTGTTGCTGAGATAGAATTTCCATTGTAAAAGTAATGAAGTAAGGTAATGAGGAAATACAACGACACCCAAACCAACTCAAACGAACGTGACCAACAACAATAACCCAAACGAAAGCAACCAACACACCCAAATCAAATGAACACAATCAACCTTCCTAATGAATAAACGTTAAGCACGGACAGACGCGGTTATCGCTCGGCCGGAATGACGTCGAGGATTGTAGACAGTGGAGACTCGATGATATGTAATGTCTACATCCAAAATCAACTGTCGTCAACCAACTGCATTTAGGAATGGTTTTCGACAGTTTTATCACATTTACTGTCCCGTTGCCAAAAGTTCAAGCACCCCGATGAATGGTGAGAGGCAAGGGGACTCACCGAAATTAAGCACCCCGAAGAGAATAGACAACTACTACGTCCGCGTCGTTATTCCTGGGTAGAGCTAAAAGCAATGTCAACAATTTCATTTTTCGCAATTGCAGCGCCATCTATCGCGAATCGAAACAAATTTTCCGAATAAAACTTACGTATTTCGTAAAGGAGAATCTGAATCTGTGATAAAAAATTGGGGTTGCCATTTGAAATTACAAAGTTACCCCCACCCCTGCCTCCTGTGGGGGTGGGGGTGGGGTAAATTTTAACAAATCTTTTTTCCCCCTCGAAAATAAAAAGTTTTTATTCCAGACATTTTTTCCGTAGGATGCGTATTTTTTGAGATATTTCGTTGTCTCAAGTTAAAAAAAACACCCTGTATAAGGGTGGTACAAAAAAAATTTCTTTTCTATTCGTATGAACAACACAAATGCTAAGAATTTCATTTCATAAATACGTTCACCCTCCAATTCGCCAAAACTTGAAACACTGACTTTTTCGAAATATAAAAAATCTAACCGTACTTCAAATCGGCCTTATTTTCTTAGATTATTACAATTTTAATAATGAAAATTACTCATTCAAAAATAATAATAATTGCATTTTTTAAATTGTAATAATAATCTAAGAAAATCAAGCAAATATTATGTCCAGTTAGATTTTTTATATTTTGAAAAATCCAATGCTGCAATTGTGTACGAATTTGTATGGAAAATCAGAACAAAGTACTGCACACCTCGGACTATAACGTAATTTTTAAGTTTATTTTCTGAATTTTATGAAATTGAGATTAAAAATTGTAAGCATAAATTATATAAAAAATTTGTATAAACAAGCATCGAAAATAATGCCCTTAAAATGAAAATTTTCCCTCTTTTCACACATAACATTGCATACAAAATTATATATAAGGGTGCACAGGGGAGAATTTTTTATTTAAATCGCATTATTTTTTATACTTGTGAATTTATCTCTTAAACCTGACAATGGAAAAAACGACTTAAGCGACCCATAGGTTGTGTGACTATGTAGAGTTGACGCCCTTCACATTATATTACCTTAATTATCTCGCTTTAATGGATACGCACTTTCTCTCTCACCTCAACTAGGCCATATATCGCTGAATAGTGGACACAGAAATAGAATGCTTTGACATGGTTAGTTTAATGTGATTCTTTTTAGAATATTTTTACAGTTGCAGTTCCATCGAAGAACAATACTAAACATCGTCTTGGTAAAAGTAGGTCCCCTCTTATTTTGACCCAGTATATACATATATTTTTTCAACATTCCAGAACAACATGGCTCGAAAAAATGTGTAGCAGGATGTCGAGAGAACCTGCTAATTGACATGTGCGTCTGTAAAGACGTTCCAGCCCATCAGCGCGTCCTGTCAATGGCCTGGATTGTCTACCGAAAAGCTTTCGATTCGACCTCTCATAGACTTATCATTCGTCTGTTGGAAAGCTTGAAGGTGCATCCACACATGCAGGTGCATTCACACATGCAGGTGCATTCACACATGCAGTTGCATTCACACATGCAGGTGCATTCACACATGCCCCAGAGGGGCTCCTTTCAAGGCGATACCATGAGCCCCTTTGCTTTTTTTCTTCAAACTTTTGCCACTATCTGTCGCACTACAAAATTCTTACGGATACTTCTGTGGCGGCACAAACCATCGCAAGCATAAGTACACTCATGTATTTTAAAAGTACGACCTGAAGATCTATGTCTCTGGAAACAGCAAACTTCAAACTGCTATAAGTATTGTAAAGGAGTACACAGGAGAGATTGGGATGGACTTTGGATTGGATAAATGTGCCAAAATTCATATGAAGAAAAGAAAGATTGTTGGCGTTCCCAAGGACCCTGAGCTTATGGATATAATGTTATTAGACATAATAACACTGGAGAGAACTATACATACCTGGACGTGCTTCAAAGCCGTATTCAGGACGTAACATCAGTTAAAGAGTCTCTCCGAAGCAGATACAAGTATCCTCTTTGGCAGATTTGGTCTTCAAATCTGTCGGCGTTGAACCTGGTATCGTCGACTAACGTGCTTGCCGTCCCGGTTCCACTCTCCTCGGTGACGCCGTAAAGGCGGACGCGGACTTCTGAATATCCAAAGTCTTCATAACCGAATTGTTCTTAGTACAGCTTACACGGTTGCAAATGAAAAAGCTCCTTTCCTAAAAATGGTCAGGACCACGAGATGATGAGCAAAGGAGAGTTCCTTTACAAAGCAGCGGAGCAGGCGGCTGGGACCCTTGGCCTGAATTTTAATATCAGAAGTGAGGAAAGTGTATTACTCCATCTAGATGCTTCACTTCTAAAAGACGAAGTGAAGAAAGCAGAAGTGGACAAATTTTACCAACAGCTACTCGACAAGAATATGCACGGAAATTTCACAGAAATGTAGAAAAACAGTCCTTGTCGAAGGAGCAAACTTTTGCTTTTCTCAGATCATTAGGTCTTAAAAAAGTACAGAAGGTTTCATTTTCGCTTGCCAGGATGGTGTCATTTCCACCTTAGTATACGGTGACCGCATTTTATGTCAAGAAGTTCCCAGCGATAGGTGCAAAGCATGTCACGCACACGCAGAGTTACTTAGAACACATACTATCTGGGTGTCCCACTCACGAGGGATCAACGTATATCTACAGACATAATGCGGCTCTAAGAGTGCTTCATTACCATATTTGTCACTCTTACGATGTTGGTCGCGACCCTGCCCTGTCAAACGCTCCAAGAGAGATATAGTCAATTGTCCAAAACGAGAAGTGCCAAATTATCTGAAACTACGATTTTCGGGCAGCAGTCTCCATTGCATACTCGAGGCCTGACACTGTTCTCCAAGACTTCGAGAAACGAACCATATTCGTGATCTAATTCTCGGCTCCGGTCGACTATAACATAACTGCCAAGGAGAAGGAAAAGGAGGAGAGGCATTATTACCTTAAAAGAGAGTTGCAACGACCTTACCCAAAATATTCGGTTAAAGTAATTGTCCTTGTGATCGGTTCGCTCGTAAGTGCAAAAATATCACTGATACGTAACCTTAAAGCCATTCGCGCGTGCCAAAAATATGCCAAGGCACTTGCGAGATGGATGCAGAAAGCTGTCATCCTTAGGTCGCTTCCTGTACTCAAGCGACACTAGAGTTTCGTCGGCCTGTCGTCGTAATTTCATCATGCAACCCATCTCACGGTCGTGACACGTGGCCATCAGTATGATTTACTGCTGTTCTACTGGGAGCCGATGTCAATTTTATATGGCAGTTGCTCCCAGTGGAACCCTTCGGTAGATGTTTAACCTTTTTTTTAAACTATACCTCCCCTCCTTTTCTTTCTCCTTGGCAGTGATTTTGTATTCGGAGGGGCCGAGAATTTGATCACTAATATAGTTCGTTTCTCGAAATCTTGGAGAACAATGTCAGGCCTCGTGTGTGCAACGGAGACTGCTGTCCGAAAATCGTAGTTCCAGAAAATTTGGCACTTCTCGTTTTGGACAATTGACTCTATCTCCCTTGGAGCGTTCGGCAGGACAGGGTCGCAGCCAACACCGTAAGAGTAACAAAGATGGTAATAAATGACTCTTAGGGCCGCATTATGTCCGTAGATGTACGTCGTTCCTGCGTGGGTGGGACACCCTGATATTATGTGTTCCAGGTAATCAGCGTGTGCATGAAATGCTCTGCACCTATCGCTCGGAACTTCTTGACATAAAATGCGGTCACGGTATGCTAAGGTGGAAATGGCACCGCCCTGGCATGCGAAAATAAAACCCTCTGTACCTGAATGAAGCCCTGATGATCTGAGGAAAGCAAAAGTTTGCTCCTTCGACAAGGACTTTTTTTCTACACTCCTGTGAAAATGTCCGTGCATTTTCTTGTCGAGTAGCTGTTGGTAAAATTTGTCCACTTCTGCTTTCTTCACTTCGTCTTTTAGAAGTGAAGCATCTAGATGGAGTAATACACTTTCCTCACTTCTGATGTTAAAATTCAGGCCAAGGGTCTCAGCCGCCTGCTCCGCTGCTTTGTAAAGGAACGCTCCTTCGCCAATCATCTCGTGGTTTCTGACCATTTTTAGGAGAGTATCTCTGCCATTGGCTATGATATAAAATGTATTTAGAACAATTCGTACATGAAGAAACTGGAGATTCAAAATTCCGCGTACGCCTTTACGGCGCGACCGAGTGGAGTAGAACCGGGACGGCAAGCATGTTAGTCGCACATATCTTGTTCAACGCTGATAGATTGGAAGACCAAATCAGTCGAAGAAGATACTTGTATCTGCTTCGGAGAGACTCCTTCACTGATGTTACGTCTTGAAAGTGGCTTTGAGGTACGCACACGTATGTGTACGTCTCTCCAGCGCTAGTATGTCTAATAAAACTTATATCCACAAGCACAGGGTCTTCGGGAACGCCAACAATCTTTTGGTTCTTCAGATGAATTTCGGCACATTTATCCAATACAAAGACCATCCCAATCTCCCCTGTGTAATTCTTGACGATATTTATAACAGTTTGAAGTTTGCCTTTACCAGGGGCATAGAGCTTCAGGTCATCCATATAAAATACATGAGTGACCTTATGATCGCGCTGGTTAATGTCGCCACAGAGGTATCCAGAAGAATTTCGTAGTACAAGTGATAGAGACAGAAGTGTGACGCAAAAAAGCAAAGGGCTCATGGTATCGCCCTGAAAGACGCCCCTCTGGAAGGTGAAGTCGTTTGTTGTCACGCGATAATTGCCAAATGAGATGGTAAATCTAGTTTTCCAAGGAGGCATCAATCTCTCTGTACATCTCACTATGTGTGGATACACCTTCAATCTTTCCAACTCTCCGGTGCAAACTTACGGTAAGCCGTTGAAAGTGTTAATAAAATCGCCGATAGACAAAAATAAAACAATCTCTGTGGAAGATGTTTCAAATTTGCAAAATACCTATAATTTTAGTTTGAGAACCACAAAAGGCGTTGTTTCATTTTTCAAAAATGCCACAAGTGATAAACCAATTTTTGAAGAAGATGTAATAAACAAACTTGTATCTAAAAATCACGATGTGGATAATTTTTTTCAAATGGAAAAATTAGAGTCTATTCAATCGAAAGCGACAGATAAAACTCTGGTAACTGAACCTTTGGTATATTGCAATGACGTGATGAGCTTCATTACTCATATTAAAGAACGACGACAAATTACCAACGAAAAAGTAGACCTCAAGATAGGCACATATGGTGGTGGAGGCTTTTTCAAAATGACTTTGTCAGTTCAATTAATGGACAATGAGATAAAAAAATGTAAAAAAGAATTATTTAAAGATTCAGGCGTAACCAAAATTTTTCTACTAGCTGTCGCACCTATACAAGAAAATTATTATAATTTGAATAAAATTTGGCAAAAGCTAAACTTGAATAATTTATTGGAAAATGATGCAACCATTTCCACCGATTTAAAATTAGCAAATTTACTTTGTGGCATTGGTACGCATGCAAGTAAATTTCCTTGTACATGGTGTACAGCTGAAAAAAAAAATTATATTTGAAAGGTTCAATAAGAAATATTAGCAACATAATGAATAATTATAAAAATTACTCTGCTGCCGGTTCAAATCCAAAAATGCTAAAGATTTCGAAAGTTGCATTAACATGCCTGTTTTCCATAATATTTCTGATAAAAAAATCTTGAACTTATTACCTCCTCCCGAATTACATCTCATGTTAGGAGTGGTCAATAGTATCATTAATCATATTTATAATGATGATAAATGCAAAAGTGATGTAGATGAATGGTTGAAAGAATGTTTCGTAGAGAGAAAAGTAACTTATCATGGTTGTTCTTTAGAAGGAAATTCATGTAAAAAATTACCTAATTCACTTGATTCTTTACGGTCTAAAAAAAATATTTTTCATATCAAGTATGTACAGTTATTGCAAGATTTAAAAGACGTACTACATGAGTGCTTCGGAAACGATTTGAAACCTACATTTGGAGAAAGCATTAAAAGATTTAAGAAAAATTACTTATCTACAGGCATATCTGTAACACCCAAAATTCATGCGATATTTTTTCACGTTCCGGACTTTTGTAAAGGCAGTAGTCGTAGCCTTGGATCTTATAGTGAACAGGCTGTCGAAAGCGTTCACCATGATTTCAATAAAATATGGTCAAATTATTTAGTGAATAATAGCGACAATCCCAAATATGACGATTCTTTACTAAAAGCAATTCAGCAATTCAATGCTCTTCATTTGTAAAAGTCTTGTATAAATGTTATATAGTTGTTATATATATGAATTATGTATATAAATGGAAAATGAATATGATAAAAGTTGATAAATGTATAAATTGTTAGAATGATTATTACTTATATTTCTATTTATATCGTCGCATATAAATATATATATATATACATACCTATATGTATATGTACTATGAATGTCATTGATATGCATGTATTTCCTTTTTTTTGTATTCGTAAAATGATACTACGTTTTTTCGATATAAAACGGTTTTTTTCATTTTTCTAAAAAAGTGTATCATTTGCGATTTTAATCGACTTGATTTTCATTGTATACGTTATTAGAAACGTAATGGCAGAAGAATCCGCGGGGTGGAAGACCGATTTATTTAAATTGTCTACAGAACACCGTGAGAAGAGTTGGAATGCTATAGGAATAGTGGAAGGGTATTATTTTCGGATAAAGATCAGTCTTAACTATATGCTCTAACTTGAAGCAGGGTCGATAGCAATTAGTTTTCATAGTGTATCTTGAACAATAGTTCTGTGTGATTAATTGTACTGTGGGCTGTGAGAAGTTTATCAGCGCAGCCCAAAGTTATCAGTTTAAATGAACAATAAACCCAATAATGTCGAGGATAACCAAACAAAACAGGTAGCGCTTACTAATCAGAGAGTGGACGACACAATAGTGCGTGCGTGCTGAATTTTTGTTTTTCTTTTTGTTGAAGATGAAATTCAGAGCATTAAATCGAAGAAATCTTTAGAAGCCGACGCTATGCATTTTCATAGAATCAGGAAGCAGAAAGAGGCAGATACAAAAAAAAACCTGTAGAATTGACTAAAAAGAGGGATCATTCTGATTCAATGGTGAAAGCAGGTTGTTGAAAAAAGCAAAAAAGTTCTCAAACGTTAATATTTGGTGAGAGGAGTGTAGAACAGGTTTCTAGGGATAAAATGCAGTGTGTAAATCCCCTTCTTTTTTTATTTTATTCTCAATCAAATTAAGAAGAAGCTTTGAAGACAAAGGAGGAACCCCAGTGAAATATCACGATAAGTCACTACTATTATTGTTAATAATATACATTCGTTATGAAATTCAACCATTTTTCGTGTCGGCGAAACCCTCGTGTGTTTTGAGTACACGAAGCGACCCAAGCATGACAGCTTTCTGCATCCATTTCGAAAGTGTCTTGGCATATTTTTAGCACGCGGGTATGACTTTAAGGTTACGAACCAATGATAGTTTCCCACCTCCGAGAGCACCTATCACAAGGACAATTACTTGTACCGAATATTTTGGGTACAGTTTTCACAGCTCCCTTTTAAGGTCTTGATCCCTCTCCTCCTTTCCTTTCTCCTTGGAAGTGATGTTGTACTCGAACGGGGCCGAGAATTCGATCACGAATATAGTTCGTTTCTCGAAATAATGGAGAACAATGTCAGGCGTCAAATTTGCAACGGAGACTGCTGTCCGAAAATCGTAGTTCCAGAAAATTTGGCAGTTCTCGTTTTGGACAATTGACTCTCTCTCCCTTGGAGCGTTCGGCAGGACAGGGTCGCAGCCAACACCGTAAGAGCAACAAAGATGGTAATAAAGGACTCTTAGGGCCGCATTATGTCTGTAGATGTACGTCGTTCCTGCGTGGGTGGGACACCCCGATAGTATGTGTTCCAGGTACTCAGCGTGTGCACGACACGCTCTGCACCTATCGCTCGGAACCTCTTGACATAAAATGCGGTCATGGTATGCTAAGGTAGAAATGACACCGTCGTGGCATGCGAAAATGAAACCCTCTGTACCTGAATTAAGCCCTCATGATCTAAGGAAAGCAAAAGTTTGCTCCTTCGACAAGGACTGTTTTTCTACATTTCTGTGAAAATTCCTGTGTATTTTCTTGCCGAGTAGCTCATGATGGAATTTTTTAACTTCTGCGTTCTTCACTTCGGCTTTCAGAAGTGAAGCATCTAGATGGAGTAATGCACTTTCCTCACTTCTGATGTTAAAATTCAGGCCAAGGGTCTGGGCCGTTTGATCCGCGGCTTTGTAAAGGAACGCTCCTTTGCCAATCATCTCGTGGTTCCTGACCATTTTTAGGAGAGGATCTCTGCCATTGGCTACGATATAAGCTGTACTTAGGACAATTCGGTTATGAAGACACTGGATGTTCAGAAGTCCGCGTCCGCCTTGACGGCGTGAAATATATAATCTCGGAACTGACGAATTGATATGCAAGCTTTTATACATATGCATGATCTTACGTGTGGTGACATCAAGGGCCTTAAGCTCGTTCTTCGTCCATTGAACCATCCTAAACGAGTAGAGTAGAACCGGGACGGCAAGCATGTTAGTCGCAGATATCTTGTTTAACGCTGACAGATTGGAAGACCAAATCTGTCGAAGAAGATGCTTGTATCTGCTTCGGAGAGACCCTTTTACGGATGTTACGTCCTGAATGCGGCTTTCAGGCACGCCCAGGTATGTATAGGTCTCTCCAGTGTTAAGATGTCGAATAACACCTATATCCAGAAGCTCAGAGTCCTTGGGAATGCCAACAATCTTGCCGTTCTTCAGATGAATTTTGACACATTTATCTAATCCAAAGTCCATCCCAATCTCTCCTGTGTACTTCGCGACGATATTTATGGCAGTTTGAAGTTTGCCTTTACCAGAGGCATAGAGCTTCAGGTCATCCATATAAAATACATGAGTGACCTTATGCTCGCGCTGGTAAGTGTCACCACAGAGGTATCCAGAAGAATTACGTAGAGCGAGAGATAGAGGCAGAAGTGTGATGCAAAAAAGCAAAGGGCTCATGGTATCGCCCTGAAAGACGCCCCTCTGGTAGGTGACGTTGTTTGTTGTCACACGATAATTTCCAGATAAGATGGTTAATCTAGTTTTCCCAGGAGGCATTAATCTCTCTGTGCATCTCACTATGTGTGGATGCACCTTCAAGCTTTCTAACAGACAGTTGATAAGTCTATGAGAGGTTGAGTCGAAAGCTTTCCGGTAGTCAATCCAGGCCATTGACAGGACGTGTTGATGGGCTGCAGCGTCTTTGCAGACACACCTGTCAATTAGCAGGTTCTCTCGACAGCCTGCTTCACCTTTTTTGGAGCCACGTTGTTCGTACATCTCACGCAACACAGGCCCAATTCGCCGAACAATCCTGTTGTTTAGGACAGCTGTAAAGATATTATACAGTGTGTTCAAACAAGTTATTGGCCTGTAATTCTCTGGGTTGGACAAGTTGCCTTTGTTCGGTAGGAGTATAGTCCTTCCTAACACCAGCCACTGCGGAATAGGCGTCTCTGACTTTAAATACGAGGTGAATATGCGGGCCAAATGTTATTGTGTAGATGTAAACTTCTTCCACCAGAAGTTCTTGATACAATCTGGTCCAGCACCGGAAAAGTTCTTCGTTCCTCTAAGTGCTTTTTTCACCTCTTCGGCAGTGATTGATGGACATTCCTCCTCAGATTTTATGAGGTTGTTGCAGAATTCCTTGAAGCGGATGATATTGTCTGTATCTTCGTTCAACTTCAGTGTTTCCGGGATCTTGTATACCTCTCTCCAAAAAGTCTCTACCTCGTTGCGCTTCCGTGGATTGTTGACAGAAACAGGGTGATCACTGAACAGGCGAGATGGGTCAGCGAGAAAATTTTGATTCTCCCTGATCCATTTCTCCCTCTTCTGTATTCTCCTCCTTGCGTCAGATAACAGCCGTATTTTGTCTACAATATGCTGCTTGATTGTCAGCAGCTTTGACTTGTTTGGTGTGTGATTCAAGGTCCTCAGTTCTTGGGCGAACTTTCGAACCCTTTTCGTGAAAGGTCTACCAGATGTTATGTAGTCAATCACACATTGAACACGGGACGCATTCTGTCTTGCCCATCCAATCTACTTGTTCAGTTGATGCAAGCGTCTTTTGGTCTTTTGATCCATCGTTGGTTTGAGCCTTCGATTTGAATCAGCCAAAGCTCTCACAGCACCATAAACTGAGCAATTGATGGTCCAGAGGTCGGACTCTTGCGAGATTTCTCCATGAAGGCAGGTATCCATTTCAG
>CAKNWT010273161.1:0-11832 GCA_932066315.1 Andricus coriarius
AGATAACTTTACAATAAAAAATGGAAGTTTGAATTTAAAATTAACAATTAACTTTCAAAAACAACAAAAAAATGAATTTTCAACCAAATAATTAAATTTTTTTTAACGTTTTTTAATTTTTAAATAAAAAGAATAATTTTCAAACAAGTAGTTGAATTTTCAACTCTAAAATCTAAATTATCAAATGAAAATAAAATAATTAAATTTTTCAGTTCAAAAATTTATTTTCAACAAAAGAAAAAATTTTCGAACAATATATTTGAATTTTCAACTAAAGAAATTAATTTTCTACCAAAATAGTGAAATGTTCAATCCAAAAAAATTAATTTTCAACGAAACAGCTTAATTTTCAACAAAAAAACCTTTTGAACAAAATTGTGGAATTTCGTTCGAAGTACATAGGTTATTTTTTCACGAAATAGTTGACGTTTTTTTACTTATGAATGTTCAACCAAGGAGATTGATTTAATACCGAAAAAGACGAATTTTAAACCAAGTAATTAAATTTTTTATTAACGTTTTTAACTTTTTAACCAAAAAGATGATTTGTCAACCAAGTACTTGAACTTTCAACTCTAAATGCTAAATCATCAAATGAAAATAAAATAATTAAATTTTTCAATTAAAAAAATTTATTTTCAAAAAAAGAAAAAATTTTCGAACAATATATTTGAATTTTCAACTAAAGACATTAATTTTCCGCCAAAATAGTTCAATTTTCAACGGAAAAAGATAAATTTTCAACAAAAAAAAAAAAAAACTTGTTATCAAAAGACGCATCTTCAACCAACTAGTTAAATTTTTTATCAACGATTTTAAGTTTTTAACCAAAAAGATGTATTTTCAACCAAGTAGTTGAACTTTCAACTCTAAACGCTAAATTCACAAATGAAGATAAAAAAATTAATTTTTCAAGTTAAAAAAATTTATTTTTAACAAAAGAAGAAATGTTCGAACAATATATTCGAATTTTTAACCAAGGAAATTAATTTTCTACGAAAATATTTAAATTTTCAACCAAAAAAGATAAATTTTCAACAAAACATTTGAATTTTCAACAACAACAAAACTTTTCAACAAAATTGTGGAATTTCCTTCAAAGTTCATAGATTATTTTTTCACGAAATAGTTGAAGTTTTTTTAGTCATAAATCTTCAACCAAGGAGATTAATTTAATACCGAAAAAGACGAATTTTCGACAAAATATATGAATTTTCCACCTGATTTACTGCGAATTACGGTTTGTTTCAGATTACTAGTGGATTACTCTAGATTAGAACTGGATTTTTCTAGATTATAAGTGGATTACTCCTAATTAGTTTGAATCACAGGTAAATTACTCTTGATTAATACAGATTACAAGTGGGTTACCCTGTATTACTAGTGTGTATTACTAGTCTTGGATGTTAATATGATCCGCAACCCGTTTTACCTCTACACGTTAGGATTTTGACATAACCTCAAAAAGCACTCGAAAAATCGCTTAAACCGGTCAAATCATTTACCCCTTACCACTTTAACCCCCCCCCCCCCCCATGGTAACCCTATAACACCATAATCTCATATTCTCCTAACCTCGTGATACCATAACTCCATAAACTCAAAACCCCGTAACCTCATTTAGTATAAAAATCTGTTTCGGGGAAAATAGAACAATTTCGTGAGTTTTTCTTGTGGCACATAGGCATGGGTAAGTCACTCTATAACCCCAAAATCCCACAACAGCATAACCTTAAAACCCCTGGACTGCGTTACCCCATATACCATAACCCGAAATCATAACAGTTTCGTGAATGTTTTTTCTGGAATACAGTCAGGGTGAATATAAACTCAAACCCTTCAAAACCTCATAACACTTTCGTTGCATTTACTTTGTTTTTTCTTCAATCAGTAGAGTAGTATGCGTCTGCTATCCTTGTCATAAACAATGATAGTCACCCATCATATTCGAGTTTCATGTGAATAGATTAAATAGTTACATTTCTTTGATCCTATGGGATGGTGGTCGTGCTTTTAACGGAGTGAAGGGGTTTTGAGATTATGGTGTTGTGATATTTTGTGGTTATAGAGTTACTTACTTACCTTACCCATGACTATATTCCACAAGAAAAACTCACGAAATTGTTCTGTTTTCCCGAACCAGATTCTTCTACTAAATGAGATTACGGGGTTTAGAGGTTATGCAGTTATGGTATCACGAGGTTAGGGGATTGTGAGATTATGGTGTTATAGGGTTACCAATTTTTTTTTGGGGGGGGGGGGTGAAAGTGGTATGGGGTAAATGATTTGACCGGTTTTACGGATTTTTCGGGTGTTTATTTGAGGTTATGTCAAAATCCTGACGTGTAGAAGTAAAACGGGTTGCGGATTCGGTTTCAGCGGGAAAAAATACATGGGAATATCATATTATTGGCATCAAAGACTCAGAGCAAATTTTTTTTTGTGGGCCTGTGTTATACATGGTATTACTTATATTACACTGGATTCCTCAGATTACTCCGCATTACCAATTCTGATATCGAGAGAACCAGAGTTATTTCTCCCAAATGGGACATTATACGAATTTCTAGTGAGATTCTAGAGGGCAAAACATCGTATCAAAACAATCTTTCAAAGAACAGTTTAATACAATTTAATGAAAAAGTGGTAGAGAAAGTAAAACATTTATACGCGGGAAGAATCAGAAGAATGTAATATTGTTAAAAAGTTCTGCTCATTTCCGTCTCGTCTCAAGGGCGAGAAGTTCGACAAGAGGGTGGTCGGGCTCGACAGAGTAGTTGTCGTAAGTCGGAAGTCCTTGTCCTGTGTAAAGGCGCAACGAGCGTGTAATACAGCGTGGTCCTTTGCCTCTAGGAAATCAAGTATCCAGATGATGCAGTTTGCTCGCAGCAAAACCAGAGTAGCCTCGAGAGACTCCTTCCAAACGACTTTAGTCTGTGCTTTAAGCTTTTGCTACGTCAAGACTGAAAGTTATATCCGCAGGGATGAATCCGTCTATTGGAATGTCACGTTGTAGTCCAGTTAAAGTGATGACTGGCTTGAGTAAATGCAATTAATGGAGGCCCTCGGACTTATTTGATAAATTCAAAATAGGGTCAAAAGCAACATTAATTTTTCAAAATTGTAGACAATTTATGACATTTTGGTAACCCACCCTCCTCCCCTCAAAATGTCACGTGACACTGAGGCTAACCGCCCCTTCCCTATTTTTAAATACGAAATGTAAATTAAATTTTATATAACTCTCAATCTAACAGTGAATATTGAGTCAAAACTATTTGACATTAGTATAAGAATACTTTTACCAAATTCTTTAGACATTTTTATAATTTTAGAACATTGATGTAATTTAAATATTAACTTAGACTGCAAATTAACTTAACAGATTTTTCCCCTTTTTTCAAGAACTCTTTTTTTTCCTGTTTTCAAGAAACCACAACCTGATAAGATAATACAACTATTTCTGGTCAAAATTCAATTTATGTTGATTTGAAAAGTCTACTATTATATTTCTGGTTCGAAATTCATCTCGTTTGATTTAAAATTCTACTGTTTGATTTAACATTTAATTATTTTGTTCAAAATACAACAATTTTGTAATAGGTCATGTTCCTTAGTCAAAAGTTCAACTATCTAATTGAAATTTGAACTAATTTGGTTTGTTTTTTAAGATTCATCAGATTGGTTGACAATTTAATTACGTTGTTTAAAATTAGATTCATTTTTGGATGAAAATTAATTTTTTCAACTGAAACTGATCTTTTTTAGTTAAAAATTCAACTATTTGGTGGATAATTTATTTGGTTTAGTAGGACATTAATCTTCTTGATCAAAATATCACCTTTTCTTTAAAAATGAAACTATTTGGTTGGAGTTTGAAATCTTTTCTTGAGAGTTCCTTTTTTTGGTTGAAGATTCATTATTTTAGATAAAAGATGATCTCTTTGGATAAAAATGTAACTATTTTACTGAAAATTAATTTTTTTTTGTCGAGAATTCATTTTCTTCACAATGTTAAACATCGGTCGATTTTCGCCCCGCTCCGGAACGTTTTCTAGCTATTGAAAATTGTTCTAATAGGCGTGTATTTGATGGGAATACATGTTTAAAACCGGCGTAGTCCGGGGAAGCTGCTCCAGTTTGCCATACACGCATAAAACCATATACCTTGTTTAACAGCTGAAGGCGGATTCTTGGAAAGCGATGGATTTTCGCCCCGCTCCGGAGCGTTTTCTAGCTATTGAAAATTGCTCTCATAGGCGTGTATTTGGTGGGAATACATGTTTAAAACCTGCGTACTTCGGGGAAGCTGCTCCAGTTTGCCGTACATGCGTAAAGTCATATAAACTTTGTTTAACAGCTGAAGGTGGATTCTTGGAAATCGATCGATTTTCGCCCCGCTCCGGCACATTTTTAAGCTATGTTAAATGACTCCAGTAGGCTGGTTTTTAATGGGAATATACATATAAAAGCGGAGTACTGCGGGGAAATTGTCCGTATTCAGAGATACAACTAGTATCGTCTTTGTATCCACCTTTAGCTGTTAAGCAAGGTTTGTATTATTCTACGTATGTATGGCAAGCATGAGCAATTTCCACGAAGCACGCCTGTTTTAAAAATGTATTCCCATCAAATACACACCTATTAGAGCAATTTTCAATAGCTAGAAAACGTTCCGGAGCGGGGCGAAAATCGAGCGATTTACAAGAATCCACCTTCATCGGTTAAACAAGTTTTATATGATTTTATGCATGTATAGCAAACTGGAGCAATTTCCCGAAAGTACGCCGGTTTTAGAAATGTATTCTCATCAAATACACGCCAATTAGAGCAATTTTCAGAAGCTAGAAAACGTCCCGGAGCGAGGCGAAAACATACCAATTTTTAACATTGTCCTTTATTTATTCGATTTCTGGTGGAAAGTTGATATTTTAAATTAAAATTGATGTTTTTTCGTTGGCAATGCTTATCTGTTGTTTAAAATTTGTATTTTTTTTAATGAAAATATTTTTTGTTAAAAATTCAGCTGTTTTGCACAAAATTCCTCCTTTTCGGTGTAAAAGTCAACGATTTCATAGAGAATTTAACTTTTTAAGTAAATAGTATTAAATCAATTAATAGTATTAAATAGTATATTGCCGATATCACATCGAGTGAAATCGTTGCCTCGGCCCGAGTCATGTATACAGTTTCTCAGCATGTTGATAATCGAAAATTCGACTGGCGATGCCTGTGGAGCGGATCGAAAATCGAATTTTCTTCCCTAGGGTATAAAATTCGATTTTCGATTCGCTCCAGAGGCATCGAAAGTCGAATTTACGCTTCAGGTATGATGAAAATGAATTTTTTATCAAAAACTTATATTTATGATTGAAAATGTGTCCTTTATAAGTTGAAAATTCAACTATTTGGTAGAAAATCCGTGTATTTTGTTAACAATTCGCCTTTTTAATAGAAAATTAATCTTCTTTGTTGAGATTTCATCATTTTTGTGCAGGATTCAACTGGATGGTAAAAAATCTCCTTTGTTAGTTGAATTTAGCTGTTTAATAATTCGTTTATGTTGTTCTCGTAGTTGAAAATTAGTTTTTGAAACCGAAATTTTAATTATTTAATTTTAGGTGGAAAATTTATCTTTCTTGATCGAAAATTAATTTTCTCGCTGAAACTTCTTTTATTGCTTTTAAAAGTCAAGTGTTTTCCAAAAAAATTCGACTTTTTAGCTAGAATTTGTTGAAAATTTTTTTTTCGTTGCACTCAACTGGTTGACAATTCGTTTATTTTCGTTGAAAAGAAATCTTTTAAATTGAGAATTTAAATATTCCATTTCTGGTTGAAAATTTTTTTTTTAGTTGGAAATTAAACTATTTGGATGAAAGTTCAAGTATTTTGTTCAACATTCGTCTTTTGTTAGCAAATTAATCTTTTTGGTTGAAAATTCAGATATTTGGTAAAAAAGTTAAATATTTTGTTGAAGGCTTAATTATTTATTTAAAAATTTAATTGTTCACTTTAAAATTTGTTTTTATTTAAATTAAAATCTTGTTTTGCTGATAATTCAACTATTTTGCAGAAAATTCATTTTTTTGTCTTGAAAACTCAACAATTTGGCAGAAAATTCAATTGCTTGTTTGAAAGTGAAACTTTTTATTTAAAATTTATATCTTTGGCTTAAAATTTAACTATCTTGGTAGAAAATTAAACTTTTTGTTTCCAATGTAACTGTTTTTGTGGTAATTCATTATTTGGAAGAAAATTAATCTTCTTGGTTGAAAATTCATAAATTTGGTAAAAAATGGAATCATGTTTGGTACACTAAGAGCTTCGACATCTTTCGAAATCCCGATAGATCTCTGATATCAGTTAAATACCCTTAAAACTCCTTTGAAATAGGTTAAAATCTATGAAATCCATCGAAATGTTTCGGAAAATTTGAAATTTTTTAAAATGTTGATTTTTCAGATGGTGGATATCTTATTTTAGTTAAACTGTTGAAGAAGTATGAAAATATGTTTTATGACAATATGTGAAAATAGTTCTGTTTGGAAAAAATTTGAAAATATAGCAGTACTAGTGTAATTTTTTTAAAATAGTTGCATCGTTAAAAAAAGTGGCAAAAAGTGTCAATAGTGGACTATTCAAGTTACAGAGTTACACCACAGAACAAGTCAATAAATTCAAATACTGAAGATGTTATTGCCATTGCTAGTGTCCAGAGCACCTGTTTTCGTGTAATAGAAATAAATGTTAGAAGTTAGAGAGGGATTATGGCCTAGAACTATACACACCAATCTCGAAGAGGCCAAACATAAATTTCATCAGTGGATGCGTTCCTATCTGCGTCGCGTGAACATGTCGTGTTTCAACGCGGGGAGCCGACTCGGCTTTTCTGCGTTTTAAGTGCTCACCGTTTTCCCATTCTGCTGTGGCAAGACGAGCACTGAAACTTTATGAAACTCATTCGTCACGGGAGCGTCCGGGTTTATCGTGCGAATAATTTCTCGAAAGAGCGAAAGAAATGCTCCAAGCAACGTCTTCTTCTACTCTCTTACAAGAACGATTCACTTTTCACTACGTCAGATATTTACGCTCCACAACCTTGAGAGAACACATTGAGATGAAACATCAGTGCTTACTATTATCACGGAAATTACACTTTCTCAGATTGAAATTAGTCTGCTCAACAATGTTGAATATTAAAGAGAATCGATTACTGATCTATTATTTTTGGAAAAACATAAAAAAATCTGCCTTAGCCGGGATTTGAACCGGGTTCGCTAACATACATGAGTGGAGCGTTAACCAGTTACGCCACCCAGGCTGTGGCAAATCATTCCTTCTTTCTCCTGTATCACATGGTGACGCGGATCTGTGTCATTTTACCTTGTGAAACTTTTATCAATGAATACATCAGTCTGAAGAATATTCATTGAATCAGAATACAAATTGAAACAATTATATGATCTTATTCCCTAGGATAATATTTAATATCTTGATCCTTTAAGATTAATGAACACCCTGGTCAACAAAATAATATAATTGTTTAAATTTATATTTTGATTTACGTCACCATGTGATATAGGAGAAACAAGAAATGATCTATTGCAGTCTCATTTGGCGTAATTGGTTAACGCTCCACTAATGTATTGTGGCATTCCCGGTTCAAATCCGGGCTGAGGCAGATTTGTTTTCGTGTCTATAAAAATAATAAACCGGTAATCGATAATATTTAATATTTACCATAAAAAAATTAGTCTATCAAGTTGCTTCCTTTATGAGAGTACCAGGCCTCGGACTTATTTGAGAAATTCAAAATAGTGCCAATAGTAGCAACAATTTTAAAAATACTATCAAAAGAGTTCCGTCTAATTTTTTACTAACAAATCAAGGTGTTGAATATTTTTGAAACCTGGTATGCAATATAAATCTCTCACTAAATCGCATGAAATAATTGCGAATCTTTTGAAATATCATAAGAGTTTTCAAACTTTTTGATATTCTTCAAGAACCCTTGAAATGTCTTTCAAATCCCTGAAATCGGTAAGAATTCTTCGATTTCACTAGAAGTCCCTTAAAATTTCATTTATTCCATAAATTTTTCTAAAAATCCTTTGGAATACTTTGAAATCTTCTAAATATCATTAATATCCTGGATCCCTTTTTAAAAAACCTGTGAAATTTTCTGATATCCTAAAAAGTGTTTTGAAACCTTTTAAAAGGGTTGAAATCTCATTATATTGCTTTGAATCTTTTAAAAAACTCTAATTTATTTACAATTCTTTCAAATCTCTTGACATTGATTATATCCCTTAAATCTTCTGATATCCCTAGTAATCCCACAAGAATCGAGTGAAATTCCGTAAAATTCGTGACACGTCTTGAAATCTGCAATATCATTCAAAATCCTTAAAAAATGATGAAATCTTTGAAATCCTCTAAAATTCCATTAAATCTAATAAATCACCTTAAAAAAAACCTTCAAATCTTTGAAATTCGTTGAAATCCACTGGAATCTATTAAAAAGCCTACAATTCTGTAGAAATTCTCCTAAATCCTTGAAAAACTCTCAAATTTTGTTAAAACCCTTAAAACATATAGGAATGCCTTATAATATGATTTTATCTTTCAAATTACTTTTGAAATCCTATGAAATTTTCTGAAATATGACGAAAATCTTTGAAAACCCTTAAAAATGTTGAAACCTCGTTACGTTCCTTGCAGTATCAAAAAACTCTTAATTTTTGAAAGTCCTTTGAATTCCCTTAAAAATAAAATCCCTGAAATCTTTTGTAATCCCTAGTAGTCCCATAAATACTGATAAATACTGATCTATTAAATATCCTTGAATTCTTCTGAAATCCATGGAAACCTATCCAATTTTTAAAAATGCCTTGAAATCTGTATGAGTTTCTTATAATCTTATGAAACCTTTTAATTTCTCTTGAAAAAATATGAATACCTCAAATATTGTAAAATTTTTTAAATCTCTTGATACGTACCATAACAATACCTTCACAGTTTCGAAATCTTATAAAATTTATGGTAATCCAATATATCGAATGAAATCCCGTAAACTATTTTAAATCTGTAATATCTTCCAACATTTCTTCAAAAATGATGAAATCTTTAAAATCCCGTATAATGCCATAAAATCTTATAAAGCTGCTTAAAAATCATTAAAATCTTTTTAAACCCCCTCAAAGCTTTGAAATTCTTTGAAATCCGTTTAAATCCACTAAAGTATATAAAAAAAGCCTTGAATCATGTTGAAATCCTCTGGAATCCCTTGGAAACTCTGCACTTTTTGTAAATCCTTTGAAATTTATAAAAATTTCTTATATTCTAATGGAATTATCGAATTTCTTTTGGAATTCTGTGAATCCCTCAATAATCGATAAATTCCTTGAAATCTTATAAAATCATTTCAAATTCCTTAGAAATTTTTTAATCTGTTAAAATTTTTCATAGATAATACTAGGAAATTCTTTGAAATCGTGTGAAATTCCTCGGAACGTTTTAAAATACACTATATTCTTCAAAATCTCTTAAATCTTGTGAAATCCTGTAAAACATCTTGAAAACTTCATTATTATTTTTTAAGGTTCCTTTCCACGTGTCCAAATCTTTGAAATCCTCTGAGACTCCAGAAAATTCTATGAAATCCGTAGAAATCCTGTGAAATCCTTTCATATTCCCTTAAAGTTCTTAAGAACTTTTGATATCTTTGTTACCCTTTTAAAATCCCTTGCAATTTAACCTTAGCATCGTTAAAAAAAAGGATCAAAAAGTGTCAATAGTATCGTGAGTCCGAAGCCTGGAGTTCATTTTTCGAGATCCTAAATATAAAACAATGTTTCTTGTTTCCTGAATATGAAATTTAAAAAAGAAGGGGATGGAAAAAGATTTGCAATGTGAGGATACCATGCCTCTGCAGCTTTGTCCGTTGAGCCCAGGAATCCAGAATGTGGTATTTTCTAGCGAAGGCAAGTTTTATTTTTATTTTCAGTTCCCTTGTTTCACTTGGATCCACGCGTCTTTCGTATTCTTTGCCGGACGAGGAAATGCAAGTGTCTCGCGTCTTGGTTCAATCGTCGCAAAGGAAAAGTTGGAAATCCAGGATAAAAAGAGTAGAGTTGCAACTCGGGGGTACTGAAGAAGGCTAAGATCCTTTTCAAAAGACTCTCTACGGTCGCTATCATCCACTCATTGGACCTCGGAAGAACGTGCCTTATCCTCGAATCTCGATCTCTTTGACGCCTCAATTTCGCAGTAGAAGTGTAATTATCAACGCTGGGTTCATACCACCACATGTGAGGTGTTAAAAACACCTTCATAGATTCGAGAGATAAACTGGCACCTGAGAATCTGAGAATAATCTCAAGTTTGTTTTGAGCCATATAATAAGATAGAGGGCTTTTTTTAAATGGGTCACGGTGGGACTGAACCAACTTTAATTACAAGATCCTTGCGCATGGGATTTTCTAAATGAAAAATTTGGCACAAGGTATAAAGTTCATAAAGTTATTTTCGAATACAATCTATCAATACTAGAACAATAAGGAATGTTGTGAAATGGTGGAAGGGGAATGGTGGGACGGGTTGCAGGGAAGTCGGGGGATCAGGTTAGGAGAAGTAGGTAAAGGGAGGGGAATGGAAATAGGGGAAATGATGGGAAGCGAATGATAGGAAAGTGAGGGGAGGGGTTTAGCGGAAGTGGTGGGAGGGGAAGTAAGGGTAGGGGAATTAAAGGAGGTGAGATGATGTGAGGGAAGTTGGAAGTGGTAGGAGGGGAAGTAGGAGCTAGTCACTAAGAAATCTCAGATTGCCGCGCTGGATTCTTAAGAGAACTCTTTGGGGATCTCTTGAACCTCTTGGAACTCTTGCAACTCTTGTAACTCTGGAACTCTTGGAACTTTTTGAACTCTTGGAACTTTTGGAACTCTTGGGACTCTTGGAGCTCTTAGACATCTTCGATATCTTTGACCAAGTGTGGAGCATTCAAACTACGAAGCATTCACACATTCACACCTTCGTGATGCACACACTGCCTCGGTAAGACGAACTATCAGCTGAACCTATTCGAACGCCACCGAGCTTAGCCGAATCTGTTTTCTTCTGGAGAGTCCTGATCGCGAAGGGTCTCTTGAAACTCTCTATACGAATTCGGTTGAGACTGTCGCATTCATAGTCTTCAGATTTCCAGGTTTCTCACTGAGTAAGCCCTTAAAGTGATACGAGTGTAAGTTGAGGAGTGAGAAGTAGAGGAATGGAAGATAATTTATGGCTAGCGGACGGGTGGGTAAGTAAAGGGAGGAGGCATAGGGGAAGTGGTATCAAGAGAAGTAAAGGAGGTGAGAGGATGTCAGAGAAGGGAAGTCAAATAAATGTATGGAGGGGAATTTTGGGAAGTGAGCGGAAGCGAATGGAGAGTAAGTGATGGGAGGATTCATAGGTAAAGTGTCGGAAGGGGAAGTATATAGGAGGTGAAAAGAAATGAGGAAAGAGAAAGTAGAGAAGGGTGAATTAGAGGGATGGAGGGGAAGATTTAAACAGGGTGCCTAGCGTCCTGGAAATCCTTGAAAACCTGGAAAAATCCTTGAATTTTTCGCTACCTGGAACAAACCTGGAAAAGTCCTTGAATTTTGATAGTGGTCCTGGAATTTTTATTCGCTTAAAGAAAAAACCATGTATATAATAACCAGGGTGACTACTCACCTGGAAAATCCTGAAAATGTCAGGGAATTTTGGTTTAAAGTCATGGAATTTGTTTCTCTCGAGCATGGCCAATTTTTTGTATAGTTTTAATATAAAATTGAATATCAATATTTTTCA
>CAKNWT010273161.1:11932-30019 GCA_932066315.1 Andricus coriarius
ATTTTGTTGGAAATTCAACTCTTTGGTTGAAAATTTAACTATTTTGTTGAAAATTCATTTTGTTTGGCTGAAATATTAACTATTTAATTTTGCGCTGAAAATTCATGTATTTGTTGAAAATTCAACTGTTTTTGGTTAATGTTTGATTTTTTTGTTTCAAAATTCGAACATTTGGTTGAAAATTCATTTTTGTAAGTAGGAAATTCAACTATTTTGTTGAACATTGGTCTATTTGGACAGAAAATTGGACATTGTGGATTGATATAATTCAATTTTTTTGTTAAAAATTAAACAAATTAAATTAATGAAACTAGAAATTTTACTTTTCTATTTCTGGTTGAAAATTGATTTTTTTTTATTTTGAAATTTAAGTAATTGGTGACAAATTCATGTATTTCGTTAAAAATTCATTTTTTTAAGATTCATTATTTTAATTAAAAAATCTTCTCTTCGATTGTAAATTTACTTATTTTGTTGAAAATATGACTTTAAAATTTTTTATTAAACTAAAAATTTAAGTACATTGTTGAAAATTTGTTTTTCTTTTTGGGTAAAAATGAATTTTTTTAACTGATAATTTAAGCAATCCAGTTGAATATTCCACAATTTTAGATTAAAATTTGTTCATATCTTCCACGGTTGAAAATCCAACTATTTCAGTTGAAGATTCACCATTTTAGTTTAAAATTCATCACTTTGGTTGAAAATTCAACTACTTTGATGAAAATTTGTTTTTTATTGTAAAATTAATTTTTCAAGCTGGAGATTCAGCTATTCCTTTTTTGGTTGAATTTTTATTTTATTTTAAAGTTTACCTAGTTGGTTGAAAATTTATCTTTTTTATTTAAAAATTCAAGTGTTCCGTTGAAAATTCGTCTTTTTAGGTAAAAAAATTAATGATTTTGGTTGAAAATTCATTTTTTACGCATATGAAACTTTTCTTAATTCTACTAGACAACTAGACCTACAAATTCCTACTATATTACCTGGAAAAATTAACTTTTTTGTCCTGAAAAACCTGGAAAAGTCCTTGAATTTTTTTTAAAGAAACGCTAGACATCCTGATTTAAACTACCCGGGTCAAAATAATTCATCTTGGCTAAGTCTTCATCCAAGACATAGCCAAGAAATAGCCAAGACGTTTTCTTAAATCTCGCCCCTGACCGCGAGCGAGACTTCATTTTTCGTCTTCAAGTCGAAACTTTTCGTCTTCAAGCCAAGCTCAAGGACACCGACAACAAAAAGATCTCAAGACCTCCGTGGCTCATCACTAATCCACTTTAAATTTTACAGAATGTTTATATTATTTATCTTCATGATATTTATTTCTTATGTATTAATAATTTTGTTCAACTGCAATAATTATATTCTGTGGCAGGCAAGTTTAAAAATGTTATATGTGTTTTCCTATCGCCAACAGTTCCCTAGGTACTTGTCGAAAATCACTGGTTTAATCTTTTTAGGGAAAATTTTATATGCTATAGTTCTTGAGACTTACAGGTTCCGAATTTTGAATTAGCAAACCATTTATTACAAAATGACAAGTTTTATCGCTTGTATAATTTTAATCCTTAGCAGATGTCAACTGTTTGGTCCCTGCCTAGCTACCTAATTCCTGGAAATGGCAGACCCTGTCGGTGGGGTCCATAATTTTGAGATCATAAATTGGTGATATTATTTTCTTTAGAAAAAATCCTGCTTATTTCTCGAGCCTTAAACCTTTTGACTTAATACAAGTCCAACTCGACTGGTCTTAAGATTCACAATAAAAACTTCTTGTCTTAAGACAATTCCACCTCGACTTGTTTGCAAAACCCGTCATAAACCTTAGTCATAAACTCAAGACACCGAAGTCTCACCCCTGGCTGCCAGCGAGACATCGCCGTCTTAAACGAACTTAAGACGAGCCAAGTCGAACGCAACATGAAATATTTTTACTCGGGTGCCTAATTAACGTCTCAATAGGCTACAGAATCCTTTATTGTAGGGGCGCAGAGCCTATGTAGTCTCATTTTTTTACTCAGCTCTATGCTACTACGATATAGGTCCAAATTCTGGTAAATCCTAATCTCATTTATAATCATCGTCCCTTTTCATTATACAAATATAAGGGAGTTTAACGAATCCAGTTCCACTTTCATAATTAAATTCAATCATGAAGTTAATTATAAAGGTCCTTTATCCTTGCCTAAATATTAAGTTGACATGAGGAATATGGTGACGGACAATATCGAGTTACGAATGTAGTGCATCATGAACGTGTAAAGAGTTAATCCAATGCAAAGACTAGTTTCAATTTGGTGAGAGTAGTGCTCTAGGGACGAGGTGGTGTAACGGGTCTGTGGTTACGAGCTAGCTACCCCAACGTTACAAACTGTGCTGTCCGGGACGCGGAGTATATATGGTGGTCCTGGTCCAACGATGGCACCCGAGAGACTTTGCAATTCTCAGGAAATCACAATATGCACCAGCCAGTTTGGATGCTCTCACGTTTCCGGTTCCCGTCTCGAATCAAGGATGCGAATCGATCTTTGACATTCCGCACTAACAGCATTTACTAAACCAACCAGTCCTAAATAAATTAGGCAAATATTTTCCTAAAGTGCTTTTCCTACATACTGAATCCTCAATTTTATACAGTTTTTTTAATTAACAATGTTATTAGTAGTACTGTCACACTCTTCATTTGAAACAGTGAATATTTGACTAATTAAGTTAATCAAGCACGCTTTGGCTGAAGAATCAGTCATTTCAACTGACACAACAGCGGTTTTAACAGATGAATCCGTCAATATTGCTAAACGAGTAAAAGTAATTTGGAATGATTGATTTTCAGTCAATATAAATGACTGATTAGTCTGCTGTGATAAAGTAGTAAAATTTGAAGAAAAAAATTAAAATGCTTTATTAAATTCCTGCATTTTATTAAATGATTAAAAGGGACCATGATTGAATGGTTAGCACGTTGAAAGTCCACGAATTAGATCAATCGAAATGAAGGATTTAATTTGTGAAAGCTATTGGTTATACCATTCAAGATGACTAATTTAATTAGTGGAACTTACTGATTACGTCAGTGGACGCGCCTGGCTAGATCAAATCTTCTCTATTGGTAGAAAATAAATCCTCTTGGTTCAAAATTGATCTTTTTGGTTGAATATAACTGCTTGTGATTTGAAACTAAAATATTTTTTGGTTGAAATATCAACTATTACATTTTTCGTTGAGAATTTATATGTTTTGGTTGAAAATGCAACTAATTGGTTGAATGATAAACATTTTTTTAACTGAAAATTTAACTATACCATTTTTGGTTTACAGTTTATCTTTTTTAGTTGAAAGTAAATGTATTTGGTTCAAAGTTTGTCTTTTTTGTATAAAATTAATCTTCACAAATTTACTGAAAATTCGCCTGTTTTTTTGAATCCCAATTTTTTGTTTATTCATAATAAAAAAGTTTGTAGTTGAAATATCAACGGTTTTTATTTTTAATTTAAATATATGTTTTGTCTAAAATATCAACTATTAGGAAACTTCTTGTTGAGATTTAATTTTTTTAGTTGAAAATTCAACTAATTGGTTAAAAGTTGAATTATTTTGTTAAATTTTTTTTTCTTTTGATTGACGATTCATCATTTTAGTTAGAAACTTATCCCCATGGCTGACAAATTAAACTATATTGTCAAAAATTTGTGATTTCCCTGGTTGAAAATTAATGTTTTAAATGAAAACCCATTCCATTTTTGGTTAAAAATTGCTCTTTTTATTTGAAAATATACTTATATATATATATTTTTTTTTTTTTGAAAATTCGTGGTTTTGGTAAAAAAAAATTTATCTTTTTGGTTGAAAAATCTTTTTTTTTTGGTCACAAATTTCATTGTTTGTTAAAAAATTGTATTCTTTTGTTAAAAAATTCATTTTTGATTAAAAATAAATTTTTTTAATTGGACTATTACATTTTTGTTTGAAAATTGATCTTTTTTAATTAAATGTTCAACTATTTGGTTGAATTGAACTATTTTGTTAAAAATTCGTCTTTTATGCTTGAATTACGCTGTTTTTTATTTAAAATTAAAATATTTTTGTCTTTGAAATATCAATTGTTTTGACCTAAAATTAATTTTTGTTGTTGTTTTAAATATCAAATACCAGGACATTTTTTGTTGAGAATTCACCTTTTTTGGCAGAAAATTTAAATACCTTATTCAAAGTTGAAGCACTTTGTTAAAAATGCATTATTTGTTGCTTGTTTAAAGATTCATCATTTTAATTAAGAACTAATCTCTATGGATGTAAATTTAACTATTCTGTTGAAAGTTCCAAGTTTTTTTTGGTTGAAAATGAATTTTTTTTACTGCAAATTTATCTATTCCATTTTTGGTTGAAAATTGATCGTTTTTAGTTGAAAATTTAAGTAGTTTATTGGAATTCCATGTGATTTGATGAAAATTCATCTTCACTGGTAGAAAATAATTCTTTTGGGTCGAAAATCCATCTTTTTTGTTAAATTCAACCATTTTTTTACTTAATATTAAAATCTTTTATAGTTGAAATAGTAAGCGTTATTGACTTTAAAATGCAATCTTTTTGACTTGAAATATCAGGTATTACATTTTTGATGGAGAATTTATCTTTTTTTCATTGGAAATTTTACTGCTTAGTTGGGAGCTAAACTAAAATCGTTTTTTTTTTGTTACAAATAAATCCTTTTTTAGTATAAAATTAAACATTTTGTTTGAAAATTCTTGTCTTTTGTTTGAAATTCGTCTTTTTCGGTAAGAAATTAATCTTCTTGGCACAAAATTAAATTTTTTGCTCATTGAACTACTTGCTTGAAAGTTGATTTGCATTGTTAAAAATTGATTTTTTTGTCTAAAATTCGTATTTGTTTTAGAAAATTAATTCTCTTAGCTGAAAATGGACCCTTTTGGCTAGAAATCCAACTACATGGTGTAAAGTTGAAATACTTTGCTTAATATCCTTTTTTTTTGGTTGAAGGTTTCCCATTTTAGTTGAAAACTCATCTCTTTTTTTTTTAATTCGAACTGCGTTATTAAAAATTTGTTTTTGGTGGTGAAAATTAATTTTGATAATTGAAAATTCAACTATTCGATTTTCGGTTGAAAATTGACCTTTTTTAGTTGCAAATGAACAGATTGAATCATTTAAAATGACGAATTCTTTATTGAGACAAATTGTCCTATTTGAAAAGTCCATTTTGACTGGTTAGTCAGTCATCGAATCCGCATCATTTGAATTAATCAAAATTGACTTACAGTAAGACACTTTTGATTGATTCAAATTTAGACTGTACATTTAATGAAAGCTTATTCCTTTAAAGAATCTTCAAATATTTGTCCAGTCTACGAGGGAAAAAGTCATAATTCTTTATTTAAAGGTACTTTACCTTATCCAGGAAGTTGGAAAGCAGGAGAAAGTTTCTTCTAAAGTACTCGAGGATAGCTAAAAAATAAAGATAAGATGGAAAAAAGTGGATGAACAGTTTACTCAAGACAGAAAAAAACTAAAAGTTTTCAGAGGAAATGTTTTCTGGAGGGCGAACTATGTGACTACTACACTAGGCAAAACTTAATTTATTCCTGTGTTCGCGCGACGAGTGCGAAGGCAAGTTAAAACTTAATCAAATCCCAGAGCTAACATTATTTTACGACGACTCGTTAAAGAGTTTCGCACCACTAGAGAGATCTACCTACGCTCACTGCTCTTTAAAGTGGGTTAATCAATTTAATATTACACTTGAAAAATAAAAACAAGAGCGCACTTTTTTACCAAAATTTTTCCATTCTTGGCTTGACCCTTCGCCAAAAACTACGGTTAGCAGTAGGCGAGAAAAATGATCCTGCAGTGGTACCATTCAATAACTTAATAAGTTACAAAATCACTTGTATATTTCAGACTTCACACTGTTTGCTCTATTTCCCTGTTTTCGCTTTTTTAAAGAATTCCCCTATTTTCCAATGATTTCCAGAAAATTTCCCTTTTTCTGGTTTTTTCGTTTATATGCGAATCGAATGAATAGAACTCAATAAGGAAATGCAACTACTTTTGGTTAAAAAAAAGGGACCCCGAAATAAGCCGAAAACCCGCCCCTTTTCTTGCCCCCAACGCAGTTTTTGAAGGAAAGAACATAAATTGAAGCAACAAAGCTCAGAATAATCGTTAATGCATGCTATGACCGGGTTTGTCAACACTTTACAATTTCAACCCCTTTTAACACAGGCGAAATTGAAAATCTACCCCTACCCGTATAGTCTCTACGTCCATTCATCTTACATAGCACAATTTCCAACCTTAAAAACCTGAAAACTACCCCTGTCAGGAGTGGAATGTACATCGGTACTATAAAAGTAGGTAGACTAGTTTTCAATAGTTTTTCATCAAACAGTGACGCTTCGACTCTTGAAGATCGAAAAACTACCCCTATGAAGGGGTGGAAAATACATCGTAAATAAGAATGTGTATAAAATATTTTTGGATTATTTTTCCCCCATAGATAGAATCAATACGTGTCAATGTATAACATCTACGTTCATTCTGCTTACTGAACACCATTTCAAGCGATAAAAACCGAAAAACTGCCCCTATCAGGGGGTGGAAACTACAACGGTACTATAAAAGTAGGTAGAATATTTTTCAGTAGTTATTGGGTTCTGGGTTATATAACCCTATATAGTGAAGGTGCGTGCATAGAAATCTACAATCACAAACACATGCAGCCAAATATGCATGCACTTTCACCCAATAACTCATTGTAGGGGTAGTTTTTCGATTTTCAAGAGTGGAAGCGTTACTGAGTAAGTATAATTGAGGTACATATTATACTGTTATGATAAAAAACTATTAGATACTATTTTGCCTACTTGCATGGTACCGATGTAGTTTTTACTCCCTAATAGGGGTAGTTTTTGGGATTCTGGGGGTTGAAATGGTACTTAGTAATAATAATCAACAAAGTTATTATACATTGGCACTAGCGTGACCATATCTCTAGAAACAAAATAGTTTAAAAATATTTTATCCTCGTTCTTGGTCACGAAGTACTTTGTACCCCCTGATAGGGGTAGTTTTTCGGTTTTTATGGGTTTGAATGGTGCTCAGTAAGTAGAATTAACGTAGTTAGGATACATTGATACTAATTGATTCTATATATGGGGAAAAAATAATTCAAAAATACTTTATACACATTCTTGTTTATGACGTATTTTCCAGCCCCGCGTAGGGGTAGTTTTTCGATTTCCAAGAGTCAAAGCGTCACTATTTGATAAAAAACTATTGAAAACTATTCTACCTATTTTTATAGTACCGATGTAGTTTCCACCCCCTAATAAGGGTAGTTTTCGGGATCATAGGGGTTGAAATCATGCTAAGTAGGAACAAAAAACGAAGTTATTATATATTCGCACTAGCGTGACCATATCTATAGAAACAAAAAATAATTTAAAAATATTTAACTTTGTGCTTGGTCATGAAGCACTTTCTATACCCTGCCAGGGGTAGTTTTTCGGTTTTTATGGGTTCATGTGGTGCTAAGTAAGTAGAGTTGACGTATTTAGTATACATTGACACTAATTGATTCTATCTATTGGGGAAAAAATAATTCAAAAATATTTTATACACATTCTTGTTTATGACGTATTTTCCATCCCCTCATAGGGGTAGTTTTTCGATTTTCAAGAGTCGAAGCGTCACTGTTTGATGAATAACAATTGAAAACTATTCTGCCTACTTTTATAGTACCGCTGTACATCTCGCCCTCTGATAGGGGTAGTTTTAGGGTTTGAAATGGTGTTATGTAAGAAAAATGGACGTAGGGACTATACCTTAATATACCAACGCGATCGTACCTACATAAAAAAACATAGTTAAAAGCTATTTCAATCACATTCTTATGCATTAAGTACTTTTCACTCACAATCAGGGGCAGTTTTTTTAATTTTCCAGTGTTAAAAGGGTTTAAAAGGGTAAACTAATGACAAACCCGGTAACAGCATGCATTGACGAATATTTTGAGCTCTGTTGCGTTAATTTATGTTCTTTCCTTCTAAAGCTACGTTGGGCGCAAAAAAAGGGGCGGATTTTGGGGTCCCTCTTCATTTTTTGGTTGAAAATTCATCATTTAAGTTGAACATTCCTCTCCTTGATTGCAAATTAATATTTTTTAGTAATAATTTTAGCTGTTTTGCTTGAAATTCATTTTTTTGTTGTTGAAAATAAATATTTTTTTAAAGTGAGAGTTCAATTTTTTGGTTGCAAATTCTTGTATTTTGTTCATAATTCCTTTTTCTGGTTAATGATTCATCTCATTTATTTAAAATTTAACAATTTCATAGAAAATTTATCTTTTTTATTTTGATAATTCATCTGTTTAGTGAAATTCATTATTTTAGTCTTATGATGTTAGTTTCTCTATTTTCGTAGAAAATTACCCTATTTTCCCTGTGAATTCTGCAAATTTCTTACAAATAATTTTCCTCCACACGATCCTCTCCTGACATAGCACTTTTGCTTTTTTAAATGCATAAATCTTTTCATTCATATTTCATTCACATCAACAATTACATTTTTCATTGAGAATTCAGCGTTTTCGTTATGAAATACAATTTCTTGGTTAAAAGTTGTACTATTTTTTACATATCCATTTTTTTTGTTGATGATTCATCATTTTAGTTGAAAATTTAACCAGTCTCTTGCAAATTTGGTTTTATTGGTTGAGAATTAATTTTTCGAACTGTGAATACAACCATTTTTTTGTAGAAAATTCATCCTTTTTCGTTAAAAAATAAACAGTTTGGCTAAAAATTCATGTATTTTGTTGAAAATTCTTATTTTTGTGGTAAATTTTTTCTCTTATTTGTTGAAAATTCATCCTTTTTGGTAAAAACGCAACTGTTAGGTTGAAAACAGTTGGAAAATTAGTCTCCTTTTTCCAAAATTAATCTATTTGGTTGAGGGTTAAACTATTTTGATAAAAATTTTCTTTTTTGATTGAATTTAACTTGTACAAATTGCGTTCTTTTTTGTTGAACATTAATGTTTTAAACTAAAAATGTAACTATTCTATTTTCCCTTGAAGACTTATCTTTTTTGTTGAAAATTTGTCTTTTTGGGAAAACGTTAATCTTACTGGTAAAAATTGCACCTATTTTGGTAGAAAATTAAACTTTTTGGTTAATAATTAAAATGTATTGGAAAATGTGTATACTTGGTAGAAAATCCACTTTTTTCTTGAAAATTCATCTGTTATATAGAAATTTCATTTTTTTTGTAGATATCACAGCCACACAAAAATAAAATCTTTTTTTGGGTCTGGTGGCCAGACCATGTTTACTATATGTTCTTGGGGTCGCTGAATCCGAATCCGAGGTCCACAAAAACCCAGCACTTCAGGGTTCTGACATAGCCTCAAAAAACCGAATAAAAAATCTTATTCCGGGTCTGGTGGTCAGACCACGTTTACTATGTATTTTTGGGGTCACTGAATCCGAAACCGAGGTCCAAAAACTCTCAGCACGTCAGGGTTCACCTCCAGACCCGGAAAAAGATTTTGTATGGGGTTTTTTGAGGTTATGTCAGAACCCTGACATGCTGAGGGGTTACGGACCTCGGATTCGGATTCAGCGACCCCAAAAACATATATTAAACATGGTCCGACCTCCAGACCCGGAAAAAGATTTTTTATGCGGCTTTTTGAGATTATGTAAAAACCCTTACTTTCAGGGAATTTTCGGACCTCGGATTCGGATTCAGGGCCCCCAAAAACATATAATAAACATATTCCGACCCCCGGACTTGGGAACAAAAATTTTATGAGGTTTTTTGAGGTTATGTCAAAACCCTGCCGCGCTGGGGTTTCTTGGACCTCACATTCGAATTCAACGACCCTAAAAACATACAGTAAACATGGTCTGACCTCCAGACGCGGAAAATTATTTTTTTTTGTGTGGCTGTGTAATTAATCTTCTTGGTTAAAAATTTATCTTTCCTTCTTTTTTATTAAAAATTAACACCTTTTTGTTTGAGACCTCAACTACTCCGTTAAAAATTAGATTATTTTGTTAAAAAATTAATAGTTTGGCTGTATATGAAAATATTTGGTTAAAGTCTTCTTTTTTGGTCAAAAATTCCACTCGCTAGGACAACTCATCAGAAACGCGCAGAAAACACCGAAAATGCGTGAAATCCGTATTTTTCCAACTTTCGGATGTGTTTGAAAGAGTAATTTGCCTGAAAGGGTGATTTCTAGATCTCGTGCAAAAAATTTTAACACATCAACATGTGACGTAAATATAGCAGGCGTTGGACTGTGTCTCGTAAATTGTGGTGCAATTCCTTTGGATGCACCAGTACAAGATATATGATGGACCTAAAAGATAATAATGGTTATTATCAGATTAAAGGATCCATTCCATAATTGTATTCACACAATTATAGTCATTGCTCTTTCTCAAAGTGAAAAAGAGATAAACGAGTTTTCGTGAAAGAAGTAATAATTTGTTGGGTTATTTTAATTTGAGAAGTACTCATATAATTTCAACGAATCGGAGAAAAGGCACAGGCTTGTTACCTGCCACTTAGAAGGCAAAGGGCTTTCGAAGAAACAATTTACTTACTCGATTTCAGGTTTGCCTTCGGTTTTGTGTTTCCAAACGATTTACCAGTAACCGGTGGAATCGCCTGGTTCTTCCAATATGTTACCGTATCCGCGAATGGAAATTCCAACCAAAGATTTTCCGCCTTACTTTTCGCTTTTGAACTTTTCCTCACGACTGACTTCTTTTCCGGCCTCGGCCTCTACTTTTCGCGTTCCTCTCGGAACCGATTCAACGGATTTTACTTACTTAGCTATTCCCGCTCACTTTAGCTGTGTTACCTGGTATTAGTGGCACAGTTATACTGCAGATTTCCATGGCAGCTTGTCTTCCCCAAGAAACACAAAAACCTGGAAGTCTGCAGCAGTCCCCTTTGTAAGTAATTAGAATTGCATTAATTCCTTTCCTCGGATGCGTTCTGTCCTGGAGAACAGAATGCTTCTTGAAATGGCTTGATCAAATTAACGAGCTAAACTAATCACCTAGTTTTAAGACTTGAAAACAAATTAAGGTAAAGTAGGGCATCAGACTGAAAAAGTAGAAAAAATCGAGGCATACAGTTTGAAGTCTTTACTGTCGCACTCACAAAAATATTTATTTGAATCAAATTCTCTCTTTGATATAGGTACAGAAAAATATTTTTTTGATTTGAAAAAATATTTTTCTCATTAAAATAAAATTTATTTGCTTTGAACACACTGTTTAACTCAAACGCATCTTATTTTGATGAAAGAAATTTTATCTTTGATATAGGTTCAAACAAATGTTTGTTTGATTGAAACAAACATTTTTGTGAGTGTGCTGAATCATAAATTACTGGGTGGCCGTAATTTAGGGAAAATCTCGAAATCAGGGGAAATTTAGGGAACTACCTTTAAGTAACTCTCAATAATAATCAAGGCAGCTACTGAGACACTTTTAGTAACTGTTTTGGCTAAAATCACTTTTTTAAATAAAAATTTCACTTTAGTTACTTTTAATTCAATAAAGCCAGCCATGTGTTCACCACTATTGCATTCAGGTCAATACCTATTTATGCTTTTACATTCTTTCGAAATATTTTTTACCAAATTTGAAAATACTACAATTAACTGTTAATTACTTTCAACAATTTAAGGGATAAGGAAGGTTTTAAAATATCTTAGGGTATTTAAAAATATTCCAAAGAATTTTTAAAAGATTTCAATAATTTTAAGGGATTTCAAAGGATTTTAAAGATTTGAGGGTATTTTCAAAAATTCCAAGAAGTTGTCATTTCTTTTAAAAGATTTCAAAGGATTTAAAAAATTGTAGGTTATTTGAAAGATTCCAGAGATTTCTTAACAGGCTTTAGTTATTTAAAGGGATTTCAATGGATTTTAGGGTATTTTAAAAACTCCCAAGGAATTTGAAATAGCTTCAGCGTTTCAAGGGATTTTAGAGGATTTCAAGGAATTGGAAATATTTTTGGGTATTTTAACATATATATCAAGGAATTTTCAATTAATTTCAGTAATTAAATGGGATTTTGAGACGATTTTTCATATTCTAAGGTATTTTAATCGACTGCAAGGCATTCTCAAAAGCATTCGTAAGTTTAAGGATTTTCAAAAGATTTCAAAGAAATTTTAGTCTTTTAGGCTTTCAGGGATTTTCGAAAACTCCAAGGAATATTCTATTTATTTCCGTAATTTAATAAGAATTCAAACGATTAGAAATATTTTGGGGTATTTTTAAAGATTCCAATGTATTTTAAAGAGCTTTACAAAGTTGTAAAAGGTTTTAAAAGATTTCGAATAATTTGAAATATTTTAGGTTATTTTAAAAGATTCCAAGTAATTATCAATTAATTTCAATAACTTACTGCAATTTGTTTGGACTTTAAATATTTTAGAGTAGTTTTAAAACATCATAGAAATTTTAAAAAGCTTAAAAAAGTTTCAAGGGATTTCGCAACATTTCAAAGAACTTGAAATATTTTAGGGTATTTTAAAAGATTTTAAGGAATTTTTGAAAGCTTTAAAATGTTTTAAGGTATTGAAAAAGATTCCAAAGGTTTTTTTCATATTTAAGGGTAATTAAAAAGATTCTAGAGAATTTTGAATTAATTTATGGTAAGTAATTTAATAAAATTACAAAGGATTTTTAATATTTGAGGGAATTTTAAAAGATTCCAGGTGTTCTTAATTCAGGTGAATAATTTAAAGAGGTTTCAAAAGATTTGAGATATTTTGTGGTATTTTTAAAACTTCCAAGAAATTTTTTGAAGCTTTAAAGAATTTCAAGGGATTTCAAAAGATTTGAAATATTTTCGTGCATTTTTAAATATTCCAAGTAATTTTACAATATTCCCGAGGATTTCAATTATTTTAATGGATTTCAAAAGCTCTCAAGGTATTGTAATCAATTTATCAAAGATTTGAGGAAATATGGTAAGATTTCATGTAATTTCACGGGATTTTAAAATATTTTAATTTATTTTAAACTTACTGAATTCAATGCATTTTTTCATATTTTCGAAAGCTTTCAATTAATTTGAATTTTTTTTCTCACCTTCAGTTTTCATTTATTTCATGAAATTCTTACCATTTTTCTTCAATTTTTCTAAATTACTACAATTTTACTAAAATCGATGAAACTTTTTGGATTATTTTAGTTTATATCAATTTGTTTGAATTCTTTTGAATTGAACTTAGATTGATTTCAAGTCTTATAAACTTATCCTGAATTCATTAAAATTCACCTGGAATTATTATGAATTTCATCGACATCTTTAAAAAAAATTTTAATTGAAAAGAACATTAATTGCAGTCCTTAGAATAATAAATTTAAATTAATTATATTTCATTTATTGAAGATGCTCTATTAAAAATGTTTCAAGATTAGAATTTTCGTCTTTAACTATTAATGGTCAGGGAAAATGAAAACTCAATCAGGGAAATATCAGGGCAAACTCACGGAATTTCGAAAACGGAGTTTTGCGGTCAGCCTGAAATAACGATTTAGGACAAGAATAAACAATAATCTCAAATGTCACTTTAATGTTCTTTTCGCCAA
The DNA here is from genome assembly GCA_932066315.1 of Andricus coriarius. NCBI lineage: Eukaryota > Metazoa > Arthropoda > Insecta > Hymenoptera > Cynipidae > Andricus > Andricus coriarius. The sequence goes on from CAKNWT010273161.1 coordinate 25,582, forward strand.
GACATTATTTCTCTTTATTTCAGAAAATATTTCCTAACACAATTCACAACACTTGTACAAGAGCGTGCCAAGGAAGCGTTTATCAGGATTTTTTTCTAAGAAAAGATTTCCTGGATTGTTCTTTTCTGGAAGCCCTCGTTTTTTTTCCGTTTCCCCTGCTTTGCCTAAATGGAAAAACATTACCGCTTGAATGGAGCAACATCCATTTTATACCGGAGGGATGAGCCTACGAGAGTTCCGTAAACTTTTTGAATCAACCACTCCGTCTACCACCCTCCCAGCTTCACCTCTGTGGGATTTTCTGCGTTTCTCGATGTAATCTACCTCTGATCGGGCACCATTTGTTTTCGCATTATTTCCCCCGTTTTCATTCGATTGCTCGCCCGCTTCCAAAACGAAGATTCACGGCAGTGAATCGGCCAACAAGTGCAAAGGGAAATTACAATCTAGACGAATACAGAAATAACAAAACTTTGAGTAGTTTTGAGGATTTGAATGATGATTTCAATCAAGACTATTGCAGCCTTTATATTATTTGATCTATTCTTTTTAAAAAGAATTCCTCTTCTTGCCCGTGTTTACAAGAAACTTCCCCTTTTTCTCGTTTTTATGGTTTTGTAGTCCTAGTCAGAAAAGCTTATAGTTCCGGTCGGGTGTCCGTTCGTCGTACTTATTTTCAAGGAGGGGAAGTGAGTAGAAATGATGGTAGGGCAAGTAAGGGAATAGATGGAGAAATGAGGAATGGGAAGTGGTGGGAAATAAGTGGCGAAGGGTAGGGGAAGTGAGGGGGTGAAAAGTATGGGAAAGTTGTGGAGGGGTAGTAGGGTAATAAGGGGTAATAAGGGAGAAAGTGAGGGCAAGTGAGTTGAGGAGGAGTAGGGGAAATGAGGCGAGTGGAAGTAGGAGAAATTAGAGGATGAGTAGTGAGGGGAAGTGGTGGAAATGAAATGATAGGTTGGTGAAGTGAGGGGAAATTAGGGGGAATCGGGGGAAGGATATTGGAAGAAGTGAAGGGTAATGTGGGATTGGGAAGGTAGGGGAAGGAAGCGGTGGGCTATATGGGTAGTGCGGGTGAGTAGGGGACCGCAATAAGGGTCTGGAGGAGGGGGTGGTAATCCCCCTTATTTTGACTAATTTTTTCGCTTGAGGTAGTTATGCCAAAAATCAAGTCTCTGGAAAATAAGTCTTTTATGAATTTTAGAATCGAAATGAAAGTATCAGTCATGTCTTATTCAAGAAAAAGTATTCTTTTTTATGCAAAATGTGTAAAAGTTACAATAACTAATTATTTTAATGCTAGTTTTTATAATTTAATTTTTTCTCCCTGTCGTTTCTTACCAATTGATAAGAAAGAATTTGGTTCAACCAAATTATCCGAAACCACTTTTCCATAACGAATGTGCGGGGTCCCTTAAAAGAAATTAAATAATGATCAAATATAGTTATTCATTTTTTTAAATATTTTCCCTCGAAAAATAAGCTATCAATTACTAAAATTCAAGTATTTTATTGTCATTTGTATAAGAAGCCATAGTAAGAAAAAAAAATAGTAAAAAGGAATTGTTAAAATATATTTTTTGTAAGTTATGAAATCTTTTCACATAAAATAATGTTTTTAATTTTCAATATTATCATCAGGAATATTATTTTTATTCATATAATCATAGAAAAACTATTTTTTCAGAGATCTGATTTTTGGCACGAAAACTATCTCAAATGCGAAATAAATTAATAGAAACCAATAGGAGAATTCAACTTTATTTCGTTGAAAGTTAATTCCTCTAAATTGAAAAATGTACTATATTTTTGAAAGAGAATTAATCTTCTTGGTTAAAAATTCATCTTTTTGCTCAAAAATACAACTACTTTTGTTGAGAAGTGTTTTGTAGAAAAATCGACTTTTTCGCTAAAATATTCCAGAATGCGGTTCACATTTTTTACCTATTTAGGACTGGAAAATCTTTTTCGTTAAAATATTCAAGTACTTTATTGAAAATTCGTATTATTTGGTTAAATTACAGCGTGTTAAATTATTATTAAAAATATTTGTTGATTCAAATATCAACTGTTACATTTTTCGCTAAGAATTCATATTTCATGATAGACAATTTAACTGTGTTGATGCCAATTCGCCTTTTTGGATTGAAAATTCAAGTATTTGGTTGAAAATAAAGTTTTTTATTGAGAATTTATATTTCTGGGTTAAAAATTTAAGTGTTTCGTAGAAATATCGTCTTTTTTGTTTGAGCATTCAGTAATCTAGCAAAAAACTTTTCTCATTCAGGACTGAAAAATTTTCTTTGTTGAAAATTCATCTTTTTTGTTTCAAAATTCATCTCTTGATAGAATTTTAATCTTTTCTGGTTTCAAATGCAACTGTTTGTTCGGAAATTAATCTGCTTTTCTGAGGATTCAACTATTTTTTCCTTAAACTCCTCTTTTTCAGTTAAATGTAACTGTTTTTAATTCAGATTAAAAATATTCCATGGTAGAAGTCTCAACTATTACATTTTTCGTTTAGAATTAATTTTTTGGTAGTAAATTGAACTTTTTTGAATAAAATTTTTCGTTTTGGGTTAAAAGTTCAACTATTTGTTTGAAAATTAACTTTTTTGTTAAAAATCTGTAATTTCGGGATGATAATTTAAGTGTTTTGTAGAAAATTCGTCTTTTCCGGTTGAGAATAGGGTTGTTTCCAAAGTCAGATATCACTTTTCCAATGAATGGATCTTATAGTTTATAAAATTCTAATTTTAAAAACACCCATAAAATATTTGTTACGTATTGTTTACTATTTTTAATTTAATGTTGAAATATGAATTTTCTATCACGATTTCTATTGGAGGGCCCCTGTGACGTCAAAGGGGTCGGATTTTCCACCAATCACAGCTTATGTGTCAGTGATTCTCAAATATCTTTTTCTGTGGCGATGTTTTGTTTTGGTTATCTGCACGTCGAAAATAGAAGCCTCAAAATATTGTTTAAACAAATATCAAAGGATGGTTTCGTAAAAGCCAATAGCAGAAATTTCCCGAAAATAGAGATATTTATGGTGATTGTGATTTCGCAAGTGCAGAAATACGAGGAGTGGAAATGAAACTTTTAGGTGACATAACCTCTTTATCATAAATTTCATTAGCTTCCATTTGCCATCAAAGTCACATCGTCACATTGATAATTATGAGATCCTCTGAGTCACGTGACACCCACGTGACACCAACTTGAATAAGTGTTTTCCCGCCTTCAATTTTTAATAATTTTTTTCTGTTGAACAATTCAACAGAAAAAAAATTTAGAACGCACATTGAGTTTAGATTAAAATTATCTATTAAAAAATTATTTGATCTAAAAGTGTGAAACAACCCTATTTAACAATTTGGTGAAGTTTTTCTCTATCAGGATTTAACACTTTTTCTTTGTTGAAAACTAGACTTTTTTTAAAGTTGGTCTTTGTTCTTTGCAAATTTATCTGTTGGTAGAAATTTATTTTTTCTTTGTTAAAAATGCAACTTTTTGGTTGATAAATTATCTGTTTTTGTTAAAGATTCGACTATTTTATTGGAAATTCGACCTTTTTGGTTGAATTTAATTTTTGTACTTAAACTTGAATTTTCTTTTTTGTTTGAAATATCAACTATTGCATTTATGTTTTAGAATTCATCTTTTCTTAGTTGAAAATGTAATTAATTATTTTATTGAAAATTCAAATATTTTGTTAAAACGTCATATTTTTTTGGTTGGAAATTCAACTATAGTTGTTGGAAAGTTGAACTGCTCTGTGAAAAATTAATTTTTTCGTTGCAGTTTTTATCTTCTTTAACTGAAAAATCTTTTTTAGTTGCAAATTTGTATCTTTGGTTTGAAAATTTATTTATTTCAGATAAAAATAAAACTATTTGGTTAAAAGATAACACAGATACACAAAAAAAAAATCTTTTTTCGGGTCTGGAGGTCAGACCATGTTCACTATATGTTTTTTGGGTTGCTGAATCCGAATCCGAGGTCCAAAAAACACCAGCACGTCAGGGTTCTGACATAACCTCATATAATCTCATAAAATTGTTAATTTTCAAGTCCAAGGATCAGACCATGTTTATTATATGTTTTTGGAGTCGCTGAATTCGAATCCGAGGTCCAAAAAAACCCAGCATGTCAGGGTTTTGACGTAATCTCAAAAAGCCTGATACAAATTTTGTTAGAGTCAGGGGGTCAACCATGTTTATTGTATGTTCTTGGGGTCGCTGAATCCAAACCCGAAGTCAAAAAAGCCCCAGCACGTCAGGATTCTGACATAAAATAAAAAAATAAAAAATTATGAGGTTTCATGAGTTTATGTCAGAACCCTAACGTGCTAGGGTTTTTTGGACCTTTTATTCGGATTCGGCGACCCCAAAAACATATAATAAACATGGTCTGACCCCCGGACTTGAAAAAAAAA
>CAKNWT010273170.1:0-11022 GCA_932066315.1 Andricus coriarius
AATAACGATGTTTTTTCATTTGTGAAAGTACATTTACAGGGTGGACAGTCTTCCCCTTTTTTTCTTAGTTTCCCCTTTTTTCATGAAATTTTCCTTTTTTTACCTATTCTCAAAAAACTTCCCCCTTTTTCCCCTTTTCTCATTAAATATACGATATTTGAAAATACAATATTTCAATCACACGATATCTTTAAAATAAGAGTTTCAAATTTTTTGAATATACAATAAAAAATTAGTCATTTTGATGATTTCCATTCGAAATGTCTTGAATTTGGACGATTTAGAATTAAAAACTTTACATTTGATCTTAAAAATCATCGAAATTCAAGCATTTTTATTTATTCATTCGTAAAATTGAAGGGGTTTCAATTTGGAAAGTTTACAATTGAAAATTCTGTAATTTTAGTAATTTACATTCCGAATTTCTTGAATTTGGAAGATTTTGAATTAAAAACTTGACTTTTGATCTTCAAAATCACCTAAATGTAAGAATTTTTATTTATGCGTCTTCAAACTGGAAAAGTTTTTAATTGTTTGAATTACCATTTAAAAAATTAGTTATTTTGATGATTAACATTCGAAATGTCGTTAATTTGCATGATTTAGAATGCATGACCTTGGATCTTCAAAATCATTCAAATTTAATAATTTTTATTTACACCTTTTTAAATTAACGAGTTTTTAATTTTGAAAGTTTAAAATTAAAAATTCTGTAATTTTAATGATTTACTATCGAAATTTCTTCCATTTGGAACATTTAGAAATGAAAACTTGACTTTTGATCTTCAAAATTATTCAAATTTAAGAATTTCGATTTATCCATCTTTAAAATAGAAGAGTTTTTAATTTTTTGAATTTACAATCAATAATTAGTAATTTTGATTTACACATTTTTAAAATGAAAGACTATAGTGAAAGCTCATTTTGCGCTGTGATCCCTGCATTTATGATATACTGGATTTATACGTACTTAAAATCAAACTTCCTTTTATTATTTTTGCTAATCTCAGGCTAATGTATTTTATTGAAAATATTAATATGTTAACTATGAATTGAATTTTATATCCCTATGAAAATAATAAAACAAATTGTTTTAATTATTCATTAAATTCATCGGCTTTATAATTACTCATAAAATTCGTAATAGCTTGTACCATTAAGAAATTGCTCGTCCTTTTATAAAGTTACTTTCATGAATTAAAGAACGTTATTTAATTGTCCATAGAAAAAGTACTATTTTCACAAAATTAGATATTTATAAGGAATGAGAAACAACATTATTTATAATAAACTCGCGTAATTTTGATATACTTATTCTTAAAAATTTTCCGGTTTCTAAATAAATTTAGTTCATTACAATTTAACTATTCGCAGAAATGCCTGGAATTTTTGTCAGAATCTTAGTATACACAAGACACCCTGTAAGATGTCTATTTCAAATTTGTAAATTTATTGAAGTTCTTTGTAGTAAAAGTGAAGTAAAATTACTAAAATTTCTAATAGTATTCCTACAAAATTAAACTTCAGCTCAATCCGTAACGAAAGTTACCAATTATTGTCCAAAAAATATTTAAAAAGGCTTTTGCCGATAAACAATTATGTTCTGGATATTTTGACAAGAAATTTCTGGTTGTTTAAATTAGTTTTTCTGGTAAATTTTGCCAGAATTTCCTAACACTAAATTCACGGTTGATTATAATTATTGATGCTTATATAATTAAAAATACATTAAAGAAATTGCGAGTGTTTGAGAACTGGACATTTACCACAAGGCGTAACTTGATACGTCCACCAACACGACATGAGACAACAAACAGATTTCTGAAAACCAACACAAGATCGGGCAACTTATGTTACCAGAAATAATACCCGCAGAATATTTTGATTAATCAGAAAATATCAACCAGAGTTCATTAACCAGAATTTTTCAGTCATTAACCAGAGTATCTGATTAAAATAACGACATTTTATAACCAGGATCGTCTAGTAACGTTAACAAGAACTTTTTTTGAGTGAATTAGAAGAAATCAAAAAATTTCTCAAAGAATTAAAAATAATTCAAGATTATTAAGACAGGTGTATCCCAAAGTTCAGGAGTGTTTTTTGTTTTATATTTCCCTGGAAAAACATTTTAATTTTTCTTATGTCAACATATTTCTTGTAAGTTGTCGAATTGAGCGTAAACTGGTTCAAACCATTTGAAGTTTTTATTTCCACAAAACAAAATTATTTTCTTAATCTAGACCTAACAAAAGCCTTTACTGACCTAAAATGACCTAGAGGAAACATTTAACATTAATTTTCAGGGAAAATGAAAAATTGGCCAGGGAAAAGTTAAGGAGTTTTGAAAATGAAGTTTTTGAGGCCACCCTAAAATAATATTCTTGTTAGTAATTTATTTTTCTTGTATTTATATTTCATCAGTTGCTTCCTCCTGACGATTATAGTTTTATCTACAAATTTTACTGTATTTGGTTGACAATTTAATAATTTGTTAAAAGTCATACTTCTTGGTTGAAAATTCATATTTTGGTGTTAAAAATTAAACTGACATCTTTTCTGGTTGAAAATTCAACTATTTTGTTGAAAATTCATCGTTTTGGATTGAAAATTCATCTCTGTTGGTAGAAATTTCATATTTTTTAGTTAAAAATACAACTGTCTGGTTAAAAATTTTATTAATCTTCTTTGGTTGAGGATTGAACTGTTTTTTTGGAAATTTATCTTTTTTGGTTGAAATACCTATTAAACTATTTGTTGAGAATTCATTTTTTTGGGTGAAAATTCATCTACTTGGATAAAAGTTGAAGTACTTTGTTGAAAATTATTTTTCTTTGGTAAAAAATTCATCTCTTTTGTTGAAAATTCTCTTTTTTGTTTGTTTAAAATTAATTTTTTTTAAGCTGAAATTGAAACTTTTCCATTTTTAGTTGAAAATTGACCTTTTTTGTTGAAAATTCAACTGTTTTGTAGAAAATTTACTTATTTTGGTTAAAAATTTGTCGTTTTTGACTAAAAGTTGAACTGCTTTGTTAAAGAGCCATTTTTTTGTTTGAGGTTCATCATTATAGTTCAAAATTTATGTCTTCGATTGAAAATTTGACTATTTTATTAAAATTTATTTTTTGAACTAAGAATTTTATTTTTAAATTTTTTGTTAAAATTTTATCTTATTTAGTTGAAAATTCAACTGTTTGAAAATTCATGTATTTTGTTGCAGATTCGTCTTTTTAGTAGAAAATTAATCAAATGGTTAAAAATTTACCTTTTTGGTTTGAAAATTCATTCCTTTTGGTAGGAATTTAATATTTTTTGGTTGAAATACAAAGTATTTGGTTAAAAATTCTCGAATATTTTGTTGAAAATTTGACTATTTTATTTAAACTTATTTTTTTTACTGAAAATTTGATTTTTCCATTTTTTATTAAACACTTATCCTTTTTAGTTATTTTAGTTACTATTTGTTCGATAATTCGTCGTTTTAGTAGAAAATTAATCTTCTTGGTAAAAAATTCCTCTTTTTGGTTTGAAAATTCACTCCTGTTGAAAGAAATTTCATCTTTTTTGGTTGAACTATCTACTATTATATTTTTGGCTGAGAATTCGTTTTTGTAGGCTGAAAATTCAACTCTTTGGTTTAAAATTTGACTATGTATTTTGTTGAAAATTCGTTTTGCTGTTGTTGAAATATCAACTGCATATCACATTTTTCTTCAAGAATCAAAGAACATAAAAATGACGTTTACAAGAAACCCAGCTTATGACTGAGGACTGAGGACCACAAATTTGATTTCAGTAAAATTAAAATCTTATAAAAGTCTAATTGTTACAAATAAAAAATGATGTTATAAATGACACACATAGCTAGCCACAAAAATGCAGTTAATCTGAGGACGTATATCCAGAACCTTTCAGTTTTCTATTTGCCACTTCTCCAAAACAATTAATTATAATAGTCACATTTAAGGATTAAAGAAAAGTAAGTTAAAAAAGAATGCAGAAGAATAGAAAAAACTTTTTCACAGCGTGTCAACAAGAACATAGATTTTTTCAAAAGTATCTCCAGCATCGTAGGTTGTTCTAAGTCGTACACAGCAACAGCTCAATACTTAATAAAATGTTTTATGTCTTTTCTTGGGATAAAAAAGCTCCACTGTTGAACAGTCGCATTTCATATTTCTTCAAACGTCCCCAAAGCCCTTGAAAATGCAAGAGAAAAGTCAGACACACAAACACATAATACACAAATACGTGTACCACCCGCACTCCTAGTGACCGTGAAAAAAATAAAAACCTCAGTCTCGAATAGAGTTTCCTCAAATGAAAACAACTTTGTGAGTGACAGTGAAGAAGTGACAAAATTGAATTAAATGTAACTTACCATCTTATACAAGGTTAGTCTGCGCTGAATAATTTTTTAATTTTCATAAAAATTCCCCCCCCCCCCCACCGAGTTTGTTTTTTAAAAAAGCTTTAAGGATAGTTGGTTCGCAATAATATTATATGTTGATCTGCATTTTAGACAAAAAAAATCTGGTGACTATATGATGAGAATCGAAATTTGATAAATGTAGATTTTTTAAAACTATTTTTAAGAATATTCCGAACCCATCTCTCCGTAGGCGTAGGACAATATTTTAATTATGTCACTTCGCACAAAGTCAAACAATATTTGTACCAAAGAGCTTAATCCTTAAGAAATGAGAGTCGCGTTACCTTAATTAAAACGTTTTATCAATTAAAAAATTACTCAGAAATTGGTAGCAAATTTAGATATACGCTAGGCAGAAAGTATAATAGTTACAATCCTTAATTTTGTTACGTCAATTATGAATTATATACCTTGCAAAAAAATGTTCACATTGTATCATTAAAAATTATTTTTCTAGAATAAAGCACTGATGCGGACCGTCCCCCACCTGGGTCGAAATGCCTCTCACCGTGGAACCAAACGCATATTTTTCGTTCAAAAAAGTCTACAACCTTCAATTTTTCCCCGATTTGTAATTTTTTTTTTAAATTAAGGTGCAATAAATTTCAAAGAGCACCTTGGTCATGGATTTTCGAATTTTCATTTGTTTTTTATTATATGTTTACTCAAAGTACGAGAAAATCGAGATTTTGCACATAATTATTATTTACTCTTCAACAACGGTTTGCATATATTGAAAATGGTCCTGAATCAACGCAAGAGTACTCCCAGAATATATAAATAATTTTATTATTGTATGTTTCAATTATTATAAAAAAATTAAATTAAAAAATAACCAAATATTGTAATTATGGTTGAAAAACATCTTGTTCTTAGGTTAAAATGCTTTAAATTATTGTGAGAGTGATTTTTAGTCAGAATATCTATACATTATTAACAATTAGAATTGTTATACACAATTTTTTGCAAAAATTTGGAATTTGTGGTTTTTTCAATTGCGGTTTTCCTTTTATCATCTGAATTGGTGCAGATATTCTTAAAAATAATATATGTTCAATGATATTTGTAAAAATAGAACAGTTGTTAATTTTTTTAACAAATGAAATCAATAAATGTAAAACTTTGGCACTTTGGCCTGGAAAATAATTTTTTTCACCAAAACTGTTTAAAATTTTGGTGAGAGAGATTGGCAGTCACTATTTCTATCTCACATGAATAATAAGCAATTGTTATTATTGATTGTTATTATTTAATTTCAAAAATCACGAAATTTTCATATATTTAAAAAATATTGTAATTTTTGTTGAAAAAAAATGTTCTTATTTGGAAATACTTGAAATTATTGTAAGAGTGATCGTTAGTAACAACTGCTTTAAAACATTAACAATGATCATTTTTATAAACCATTTTTGTGGCAAATTTTGGAATTAATGGTTTTTCAATTTCGGATTTTTCTTCATCATCTGAATTAATGCAGATATTCTTGAAAATAACATAGGTTCAATGATATTTGTTAAAATAGAACAATTGTTAATCTTGTAAACTAATTAAATAAATTCAAAGCTTTGGCACTTTGAACTGGAAAAGAATTTTTTGTACTAAAACTGTTTTAAATTTTGTGAGGCAGATTTGCAGTTACATTCTCACAAAACCTCAAAGCAGTTTTAGTGAAAAAAATTATTTTCGAAGCCAAAGCGGCAAAGCTTTGCATTTATTAAATTTGCTTACAAAATTAACAATTGTTCTATTTTAACAAATATTATTGAACCTATTTTATTTTCAAGAATATCTGCGTCAATTCAGATGATAAAAGGAGAAAAAAACCTCAATTGAAAAAACCACAAATTCCAAATGCTTGCAAAAAATTGTTTATAACCATTCTAATTGTTAATAATTTATAGATATTCTGACTGAAAATCATTCTCACAATAATTTAAAGCATGTTTAGCTAAGTGCAAATGTTTTTCAACCAAAATTACGATATTTGGCTATTTGGTAATTTAATTTGTTTATAATAATTAACACATACAATAATCAAATTATTTGTATTCAGGGAATACTCTTGCGTTAATTCAAGATTATTTTCATTATATGCAAACCGTTGTTGAAGAGTAAATGATAATTATGTGCAAAATCTCGATTTTGTCGTACTTTGAGTAAATATATAATAAATAAACAAATGAAAATTGGAAAATCTATGAACAAGGTGCTCTTTGAAATTTAGTGCACCTTAATTTAAAAAAAATCCCGAATTGGGGCAAAATTGAAGGTTGTAGACTTTTTTGAACGAAAAATATGCGTTTGACTTGACAAAAATTAAGTGTTTCTTATTTTTGGATCCTAAAGCCAATCACAATATCAACTACGAAGAATATATTAATCTTTTTGTTGAAAATTCATTTTTTCTGGTTAAAATTCAAGTGTTTTCTAAAACATTCATATTTTTGCTTGAAAATTCAACTATTTTGTTGAAAATGCAACTGTTTTAGATTGACGTTTAATATTTTTTGTTTGAAAATTAGACTATTTGGTTGAAAATTCATCTTTGTATGTGGAAAATTTAACAACTTGGTTAAAAATTCAACTATTTTGTTGAAAATTTAATTATATTTTCTTGAAAATTCACCCATTTTGTTCAGAAGTTATATATTGTGGTCAAAAAGTCAACTGTTTGATAGAAAATTCGTCCTTTGGATTGAAAATTCATCTTTTATGGTTAAAAGTCAAGTGTTTTCTAAAACATTCGATTTTTTAGCTTGAAAATTCAACTATTTTGTTGAAAATGCAACTATTTTTGATTGACGTTTAATATTTCTTGTTTGAAAATTAGACTATTTGGTTGAAAATTCATCTTTGTATGTGGAAAATTTAACAACTTGGTTAAAAATTCAACTATTTTGTTGAAAATTTAATTATATTTTCTTGAAAATTCACCCATTTTGTTCAGAAGTTATATATTGTGTTCAAAAAGTCAACTGTTTTATAGAAAATTCGTCCTTTGGATTGAAAATTCATCTTTTATGGTGGGAAATTAATTTTTTTTTGGCTAAAGTAAATTAAGAAGTTTTATTTAAAAATTGTTTTATTCCCTTTGAAAAAGATTCTCTGTTAAAAATGTTAGAAGATTAAATTCTAGTCTGAATATCAATGAACAAATGATTTACTACTTTTGCCAGGGAAAAGTCAGGGTTTTAAGAATGAAGTTTTGTGGCCACCCTGTAAAATAAAGTCAATAGTAGTAAATCATTTGTTCACCAAAAGAAAAAAAACAGAAGGGCAGCTTTTTCAAGATTAAAAAAAAAATTTAATTCCTAATGGGCCACCTAACGTACTTCCATACATGATCCTTAGTGTCTTCAGTTATGTGAGTGACGACAGAGTAAAAAAGGCTCTTACGGTTAATCATTATACAATAACGATGTGTAGTAAGTACATAATATATCAGTCAGAGTAGCGCGAGTGCATGTGCGACAGCAATATCGATCCATGTAGGTACGTACACATTATTTTAATGAACCTCTAATCAAAATATAAGCCAATTGATAGATTTCTGGTCACTTGAAGACTGCATTAACTTGTTGAATTTTTTCTTGAATAATTCTTCTGAGATGAGTGACGACTGGGTTACAGAGAGCTCGCCCAACAGGCTCTCCCGCCGCTCGCCTCGTCCCGCACAGTTTCGTAACATGCGTCTCTCCCACGTCTCTCCTCTTCTCTTCTCAGCTCTCCTCGTCTCTCTTTCTCCAGATCCCTTTGGGTCTCTGCGGTATATAACTACATATATAACTATATAGTATACTGTATAGCTCATTCTACAATCTACAGGGCGTCTCGGTTACCTTGCAGAAGAGAGCTGATAAAAATACATCAGCGCTCGGAATAATCGCAGTGCCTGCTGTAACATCCGTGTACTGTATTCTGTTTATCATATACAATAGCTCTGAGGCCTAATCGGAAGACTTTGTAGAAGATTCTTACAAATTTCTTCTTTTAAGGGTTTTCAGGATGTTCTAGAAATCTAGAATCCTAGGTCTGTACGTGTACACTAGCACTAGGGTGGTCCAAAACTACATGGGAAATTTGTTTTTTTGAGTTTTCAGAGGTGCCACACGCCCCATGAAGTTTAACACGTATTTCCCATAAGAAAAAAATAAGTTTATGTAAATCTTATTCAGAATGCTCAATATTATCTCAATCAAGTTGAGACTCAACTCAATTCACAATTAGCCGTAGAATACGAATAAAATATCACTTTTTAAATATCAACACCATAAGTCTTGTTTTATAGGGTCCCAAAGAAACCCCATAAGTGAAAAAATGGGTTTTGCGAGTTTTTCGCGCTAATTATGACTTTTTTGTGGTTCTCTCAATGATCATTGTTTCTGGCACATAAAAGACCACTTCACACTGATAATTAGATGTTCAAATAAATTGGTTAAACAATTTATTATTGTTTTTAGCAATGTTATCATAGAACGGAGTTAGAAAGACGCGGTTTTTTCACAAATTTCCCACTTATTGACCAATTTTCAATTAGAGGAAAGTGATAGTTCATCAGTGTTAACAGGAGTGATTGTTTAAACAATTTATTATCAATGTTAATAATATTCTCTTAGAAAAAAGCTACAAAATTGCAGTTTAAAAAAAATGCACTTCTAGTCAAATTTTAAATCAAGATAAGTTGAACGTGAGCTCTTATTGGCAAAACCAGATACCCCTCAAGCTCTCACCCTTTCCTTGACCCAATTTCATCATCAGAACCGAAAAAAAATCCAAAAACCGAGCACAAATTTTCACCCCCTCCAACCTTCAGACTATTTACACTATTTTACACTTTTTTGAGCGATAACTCTGAAGACACTAATTTTCTTACAACCGCTAATGCCACTATTTCCTTACTTTTCATAGAAAAATATGTTTGAACTTTTTCGCTAATTGACTAAAATCATAAGCTCATAATTTCAGCGAATCACAGTTTTTTCCGACCAAAAAAAGATGAATTCTCAACAAACAAAATTCTAACAAAATAGTTTAATTCTCAACCAAAACAGATTAATTTTCATTCAAACAGTTGAATTTTTAACCAGAAAAAATTAAATTTCTACTAAAAGAGATGAATTTTCAAATCAAAATGACGAACTTTCAACCACGAAAGGTTTGTCAGAAAAAAATTCTTGCAAAATGTTGAATTTTAAAGACAAAAAGATGAGTTTTCAACAAAACAGTTGAATGTTCAACCAAATAGTTAATTTTTCAACCAAAAAGATGCATTTTCAATCAAGAAAATAAATTTTCTACCAAAAAAGATGAATCCTCAATAAAATACAGACATTTTTAAACAAATAGTTGAATCTTAAACCAAGGAGAATAATTTTATATTAAATAAGATGAATTCTCAACAAAATACAAAAATTTTTAATCAACTAGTTGAATATTCAAACAAGAAGGTTAATTTCCTACCAACATAGCTGAATTTTCAACAAATTAAATAAGTTTCTATTTAAATAGTTTGAGCAATGAATACGATGTTAGTTCAAATTTTATTTTATACATTTTTAGTTTATATTTTTTCGTTTCTAACATTTTTTTAACTAAATAGTTTAATTTTGAATCTAAAAAATATCAATTTTTAACAAAAAATGGAGTAGTTAAAATTTGATTGAGGAGAATTAATTTCCATTAAAAAAATAAAATTCTACATAACAGTTTCATTTTGTACCAAATAGTTGAGTTTTATACGAAATTATTGAATTTTCAAGACGAAAAGAAGAATTTTCCATAAAACAGTTGAATTTTCAACCCTAAAATATTAATTTTCAACAAAGAAGTTAATTGACAACCAACCAGTTGATTTTTCAATAAAATAGTTCAATTTTCAGTTCACAAAATTAATTTTTGACGAACCAAAAACGAATTTTCAACGTAAATGATGAATCTTCAACCAAAAAAATGATTTTTTCATAACAAGGAAAAATGTCATAATAAATATTTCAACCCAAAAAATTTGCATTTTTAATTAAAAAAACAGTTGAATTGAGCCAAAAAAGACTAATTTTAAACTAAAAATATATATGAATTTTCGACCCAACAGATGAATTTTCAACCCAGAAGATTAATGTTCGAAATTCAACAAAATATTTGAGAATTTTCAACAAAATATTTGAACTTCCAGCCTACAAAGACGAATTCTCAACCAGAAATGTAACAGTTTATATTTAAAAAAAAAATAATAATTAGAATAATAATGAAAATCCTACCAAAAGGAATCACGAATTCTGTACAAAAAATATGAATTTTTAGCAAAATATTTCAATTTTCAACTAAAAAATATGGATTTTCAAACAAAAAAATGGATTTTCACAAAAAAATTAATTGTTTACAAAGTAGTTCAACTTTCAACCAAGGACTTGAATTTTCAACACAAAAACATGAATTTCAGCATAAAATATAATAGTTAATATTTTAACAAAAAAAGGTTTCAATTAAAAATAAAAAACAGAGGAATTTAACAAACAAAGACGAATTTCCAACAAAATACTTGAATCCTCAACTAAAACAGATTAATTTTCAACCAAAAAGTTGCATTTTTA
>CAKNWT010273171.1:0-18331 GCA_932066315.1 Andricus coriarius
TATCAGCGTTACCTATCGATGGCCTGGATTGATTACCGGAAAGCTTTTGATTCAACCTCCCATAGACTTATCATCTGTCTGTTGGAAAGCTCAAAGATTCATCCATACATCGTGAAGTGCATAGAGAGATTAATGCCGCTTTGGAAAACCAGGTTTACAATCTCATCTGGAAAAAATCGTGTGATCACTAACAGTGTCACCTTTCAGAGAGGTGTGTTTCAGGGCGACAACATGAGCCCTCTCCTCTTTTGTCTCACATTACTGACACTATCTCTCCCACTTCGCCATTCCGAAGGGTACCTCTGCGGCAAACCTGGAAATCGAAAGCATAAAGTCACTCATGTATTTCACATGGATGATCTTAAAATCTATGCTAAAAATCAAGAGAAACTACATCTAGCTCTAGACATTGTCAAAGAGTACACTCAAGAAATTGGAATGGAGTTCGGGTTAGAAAAATGCGCCAAGGTTTATTTGAAGAAAGAAAAACTTAATGGAATCCCGGAAGACCCTGAGCTCGTCGACAGAAGCGCTATACGACACCTTGGCGCTGGAGGGACCTATACATACCTGGGCATGCCACAGAGGCGCATTCAGGACGTGACATCTATAAAGGATACTCTCCGATGCAGATACAAACGTCTCATTCGACGGATTTGGTCTTCTGAACTGTCGCCGACGAACAAAGTATTTGCGATGAACATGCTTGCGACTTCACATCTCACGCCGTCAAGGTGGTCGCGGAATACTAAATCTTGAATGTCTTCACAACAGGATTATTTTGGGTACAGCACATATAGTCGCAAATGGACAAGACCCTCTTCTTAGAATGGTTAGGAAACACGAAGAAGTGGGCAAAGGGGCGTTTCTCTACAAAGGAGCGGAGGAGGCTGCTGAAACACTCGGCCTTGACTTCAATATCAGAGATGAGCAAAGTGCATCCAATCTTATCCATCTCGAGTACTCACTGCTGAAGGTCCGGATTAAGAAAGCACAGGAGAAAAACTTCCGCGAACAGCTCCTCGAGAATAAGATGCACGGCATCTTCCACAGAAATGTGGAGCTTTCCTTAAATCACCCGGATTGAAGTCGGACACGGAGGATTTCATTTGGGCATGCTAAGGCGGTGTCATTTCCACTCTAGCATACCGTCGCCACATTTTGAGCCAAGAAATTCCCGATGATAGCTGCAGAGCGTGTCATGCACACCCCGAGCATCTAGGACACATACTATCTGGTTGTCCAACTCATGCGGGAACGACCTACATCCAAAGGCACAATGCGGCACTAAGAGTGCTTTAGTACCATCTCTGTCACTCTTACGGGATCAGCCCAAATACCGCTCCTCTAAACGCTCCTAGGGAAATAGAGTCAATTGTCGAAAATGAGAAGTGTCGGATATACTGGAACTTCATATTCTCAACATTTGTTTCTGTTGCGTACTCGAGGCCTGACATAGTTCTTTTTGACTTCGAGAAAGGCACCATGTTCATTTTTGAATTTTCGGCACCAGCTGACAAAAACATCATAGCCAAGGAGAATGAAAAGAAAGAGAGGTATAAAGAACTTATAAGGGAGTTGCGACGGCTATACTCGGAATATTCCGTTAAGCTTATCGTATTGATCATCGGCGCTCTTGGAGGTGCCAAGGTTTCACTGGTTAATAGCCTGAAAAGGATCCCTGCGTGTCAAGAAAATGCAAAGACACTTGCGGGGAAAATGCAGAAGGCGGTCGTCCTTGAGTCGCTCCGTGTCCTCAAGGTGTACGAGAATTTTGCCGGATCATCGTATTGAATTCGTTGCAGACTGTAACCACCTATGTCACGGTCGTGAGACGTGGTTACAACTGAAAGTTTACCGCGATTTCGATGGGAGCGGGTGCAATTTTTCAGATTAGCACCTGCTCCCCGCGAAATCCTGCGCTTGTCCTTATTACAAACTTTGAACTATATATTATAAAATATTTTATATGCATATAATATAAAATATTTTTAATTTGACGACTATTTGTAGTATTTAATAGGATTATAGTTATATAAAATAAAGTGAAATAAATATTATATTCCTAAGCCTGGAAAAACTTTCAAGGGAAAATTTTGGAAAAAGAGGTGATCAAGGGACTGAGGGAAGCGTTAAGTGAAGAGGGTAAGAAGGCTCGAAGTGGTAAAGGTCCCCGGCACTAATCCTAGCCTGCGAATCGAGAATGCCCCCATCGATTTGGCCATAGACTGCAATTTAAGTGCACCGACTCCTTGGGATTTAAAATCGTCCACTTTTATTGCTTTGCAACCGCTTCCCGGGCACATAATTCAGTTGAAAAACAGTTAGCCTTTTAAGAGCAAACCGCTTTTTCTCCAAAACAATGTATTATTTTGAACTCAAATTTTGTACACATTTTTGCAAAAATAACAGGATATTGTAAAACAGATCATTCTAGCTGGTTTTTCTAACTTTTCAGGTAAATAAATTATGCATTTTCCACACTCGACGTATAAAATGGTAGATCTTTTCAATATCCATAACTTCAACTTATACTATTTAGCCCGAAAATTAATATAGCTTTATCGCAAGCTCAAAATTAGTATATTACGACCCAAGGCCAGAAAGTTGGATTTACGGGCGTGTGTGATATGAAGGCCGAGGCAAGTGAAAGAAAATCAAAATGTAGCGCAATGTTTACTTTGCAACAAAACATTAAAGAATGTTGTTGTTTTCGTTCATTTAAATATTTGTAATTGACACATACTTTTTTTAATCTCTCTCGCAGTACCTTGTAGCATTTTGAGGCAACCTAAGCATAAAGTTACACTTTTTTAAACAGAGAACCTAATTCGTGGTAGCAGAACGTGCTTCTATTTTAGAAAGCGAACACAAAAAGCGTGACGATGCGGTTCAACCCCTTCGCATACAGCATTGACACCACGCTCGAAAAGATCCGGGTTGCGAAACAGGCAACAACAACGATGGACGTGACCAGCAAGGGGATCCAGACAGTAAACAAAGCCAAGGCAACTCCCGCAACGGTCTTGCCGAAGATAACGAGAGTCTACCATGAATCCCGCGGAGGTCAACGAGTCCAAACCAGCAACGAAGAAGCGGTTCTCATCAGAAGTCCTGACAGAAGTTAGAGCTTGGACCTCGAAACGACGATGAAGGAGGTCGAGGTGAGGAAGGCATTGAAGAGACATTTCGGAGAGAAGAAGACAGGTGAGATAACTGCCCCGTATAGGCCACATTAAGATCGGGTGGGTGTTTTGTCGAGTAAAGAAGAAGGTGCAGACCACCAGGTGCTGCCGCTGCCAAGGTTTTTTTACATCTGGCAGAAAAGTGCCAGGGTCCTGGAAGAATCAGGAGCTGTTGGAGGTGCAACAACGAGTCATAGAGCTGCGGAGTGCACTTGCACGCCACAGTGCTTCGTCTGCACCGGGAAGAAGAACAAATCCCGGATCGGTAATTTGTCGGGGACAATGAGAAGTACGACTTTCAGAGAGGCAGCCCTAAAAAAGGAATCCTTAGGAAAACAAAACGCGAGCCAATTAAGCACACAGACGGACCCGAAGGACAACATACTGCGCATATAGCCAGTGACTCTCAAGGAATATTAATGCGAATTCCGTGGTCACTGTCTGGCGAGGAAAAAAGGTGAGTTGAGTGACGTTTACTTCCGTCGAATCCCACTATCTGTGCGTAAATGGATTCCCCCTGCCTCTAAAATACTACTCTACTAAACCTACGCGAAAGTAAATTTTTTCGAGCACGGCCAAAATATCTGAAAAAATATCTAGATTTACCGTAGGAATAGCATTACACAGGACCACAAAACAAAACTGCTATCTGTATTCCGTAGATTTTTGGATGCTGAATCTGAATCTAAAAGCGAAAACTTTGTATCACGTCAAGTTTTTGAGCAAATAACCTTTTTGTTGTTGTTAAGGGAGGGGTAAGGGTTTTAGCGTGAAAAAAAACACATTTTTTGAGAATTTTTTTTTATAAATATGGATTGAGCAAATTTATTTAAATCTTTTGTACATTATTAGGTATAGTTTTAGCAACACTGCAATTTTTGTTGCGAAAATATATACAAACAAGCCGGTGACGGAGCTCTTCCATGAACGTCTTTAGAAATAGACGATTTGCGGTGTTCACTAAATCTCAGCTGGAAATTATCTCAAATGAAAATCCATTAAAATTCAGTCAAAGTATCATTAAATCCTTCCCCCAACGTTCTGTGATTATTATTTTTTTCATTTAAAAATGTTTGATGGTCATTTGAAGTGAAAAATTCCGCCATCTTGTTAGTAGAAAACCCCCTTAATGTACACAAAAATTCTAAAACTGAACGTTGGGGGGAGGTATTATAAATGTAGAAAGTGAGTACCAAGTTTGAAATGAATCGGTAATGTAGTTTTTAAATGTCAGTGAACACGGACTTTTGAAAATCGTCTATTTCTAAAGACGTTTCTGGAAGAGCTCCGTCACCGGCTTGTTTGTCGATAT
The DNA here is from genome assembly GCA_932066315.1 of Andricus coriarius. Classification (NCBI taxonomy): domain Eukaryota; kingdom Metazoa; phylum Arthropoda; class Insecta; order Hymenoptera; family Cynipidae; genus Andricus; species Andricus coriarius. The sequence goes on from CAKNWT010273171.1 coordinate 4,498, forward strand.
TTTTGCACACAAAAATTTGAAAATGTTGAAACTATACTTAATAATATACGAAAGGTTCAAATAGATTTGCTCAATCCCTATTTATTTTTTAAAAAATCACAAAAAAAGTGGTTTTTTTTCACGCTAAAACCCTTACTGTAGGAGAGGAGACTAACTAGTCAATAACTTCGAGAGTTTTGCTCTGATCGACTTTAAATTTGGGGACTATATTCTTAAAATGTTTACATATAAGAAAAGACAAACAAAAAAAATCGATTTTTCAAAAGTTCAAACCCTTACGCACCCCTTAACAACGTAGTGCGTGAATCTGACGTTCTAGAGATTTTTTATTTCCGGAACCGCGTTCCGGCGGTCGGAAATTTTGAGCGAGCATGCATTCTGTGTCAACGGTTCCTATATTATATAGAGTACTAACTTAGCCAAAATATGCAACGTATACAATTGATAATAAATTTCACACAATCACATTAAGTATATAACTTTTAAACTAACTTTTTGTAGAGAATGTGTAAGCCCATACCATAATGCTTAACGATTTTGAAGACGCATATGTTACTTGTCCTAGACTAAGAAATATTTCAAGATATTTCAAGGGGTTCTTAAAGGATTCAAAGGATTCAGTAATATTTCCGATAAGATATGAACCTAATTTTAAAATAACAAAGACGGTTTTATTCCATCCTAAACTTCAAGTGAATACATGAGAATGGTAACTGGGTAAGGACTATTTGAAGTTGGCCTCTCGAATACGTTATTTTAAATGGAACAAAGTGCCAGCCTCATATGGCACTTATCCAGTTGTCATTCTCATGTCTTCAAGCATTCGCTAATAGTAAAACACCAAAAACTGTTCAATTCAACTTACCATCGACTATTGTATTTGACTGCACAAATATTTTCCTGGGTTGCTTATGTGCCAGAACTATATCCCTCCATTTTGACCATGGCTGCGGACCCGACTCAGGTACATCACTGTATTTATCGTACATTTTCTTAGCCTGTTCGTAATCTGCAGTACTCTTGTAAATCTGCAGTTTTTTCAAAAACTCGCCCACCGCTCTCCTGCCAACTGTATTAAGTTTACTTCTATTAATCGTTAGCCTCAAATTATTTCCTGGCTCTGTTTCCTTGATTTTCACAAAGTCTTCACCAGCTTCCAGGCACACTCTCATAAGGACATATCTTGCTTGTGAGTGCGATTGCAGCCATGCCTTCGTCGACGGCTCATACATTTCAAGAGCCTTGGCGCAGCCGGCCCATATTAGTGAAAGCCAATTTACGTAGATGATGTCATCAGCCTCCTCCTCCGAATAACCGAAGATCTTTAGAACGTCTTTGTCCAGACTCAAATAAAGTCCAATCGCTTCGGCTCTGCATTCTTCATAGCTGGAGCCCATGGAACCAAATATCGAATCATAAGTTTCCCCTTTCAGGAAGTATTTTTCGATCGGTTTGCCCGTGAGTGGATTTATCACTTTGCTTTGATCAAAATTAAATGAATCCGCATCTACTTTCCTTAACAATTTTCCACTTCCGTGGCCGAGGAGTTCGTGGAGACCGACTTGAACTTCGAAACTCGGGACTCGATACTTATTCATCAGTAGTTGATCTTCATCAGACAAGAATGGCAACACATCTACCTTCATATTGGCAGGAATGACGTTTCCTAAGGAGACATTCTTGAAGCCTTCCGACTGCCTAATTTCGTCGTAGTTTGGAATGTTTATTCCAGCTGGAATTCCTGACCCACCGAAGGTGAGCACATCCAAGGAAGTGAAATCAGGTCTTAGGAATTCGTCTTTCTCGAAGTCTCGACTCCAGGGCAGCCTAGGTAAAAGTTCCTCGGCTTTGTTTACTAGATCAGAGAACTTTTGAGACATCTGCTTATTTACCATTGCCACGAAACCTTCAAATTCTCCACGTTGACCAGCTGGATCTCTGTAATTCTCAATGAAACCGATGTATGTCTCTATAACTGGTGATTTGTCTTTGATCCAAAATCGAGAACCATTTTTGTGCTCATCAAGGGAGCCCGTTTTGAAGTGGAGGATGTAACTCTTTAACATATTTTTTTGAATGTCGTTCGCTGCATATTCCTGCGCTTTTTCAAGGTTTTCGACGACTAGCGTTAGCAATGTACTGTAATCTCCTCTCGTTATTTTAAATTTCGCTCCTGTTGAAAAAAATAATTTTATCATCTCTTCAGTAAAGTATTTTTCCGATTGATGAAGATTTTCAAAACATATTCATTTTTAATGATTTACAAAAAACGCGTACTAGTGAATTTATAAAGCAGGGATGTCCGCAGATAGTTCCCTGACTCGCTCTCTTCTCCTTCTCCGCGCACTTCTTCGTGCATTTCCTCGCACGCTCGTTTGCTCTCTGCAAAAGGCATAAAGAGAGGGGATTGACCAGTCATACATATCGCTCTTTGCTCTATCCGTGGACAACCCTGCTATAAAAATTGACTAATTATTTTTTTTGCGAGGGGCTGTGCGCTGAGAACCCAATTAATAAGATTGCAAGAGATGGCAGGGAGTGCGAGGACGGCTCGAAAGAATGCCACCGATTCCAAAGGAAATGCGCCCATTTTCGAGTCGACGTGCAACCCCTTGTTATAGCTCTCATTAGGTAATACTAGGTCGCAGCGACCATGTATAATAAAATAAATTTGGAAAACGTCGGAAACATTATTTAATTAGTCATATATTTCATGTACCCATATTCAATCTCTCATAATCTTATTCTACATTTTTAGGCATTTATATTGATATTTGTATTTGGGGTTACATTCGAGCGTAAACAATATTATATTATATATTCTTTAAGTATTGAAAAAGCACGTGAGAAACGGGATTTTGGTCAAAGACGACAAGAAGGCAAGAGCATGCGAGCGCGACGGCGAGAAATTGCGTTTGATTGCATGAAGGACGTCAAAAAATTACAAGATAAAGTAACAAGGACTGCGTCGTCTCGCAATACCATTAAATCTCACTGCACAGCCCCTCATTTTAAAGTTTAAACCAGGCTAGCCGCTAGACCTGGAATCTGGGAAATAACCAGTTTTTGTAGAAACATCTCTCTAATCGCTTTAAAAGTCAATAACTTGATATCACATAAAATTCTGCAATTGCAGGTAAATTAACTGTAACCATAAATAATTAAAGATGATAGAAATTGATTTGCAAATAATATTTAAGATAGAATAATAATTGACTGTGAAATACTTGAAGAATTAATAATTCTAAATCTGTTCAAAATTAACCGTTGATAATTGCAACCATTTAAAATTTTACTGTTTCTAGTGGAAAACCTTAACAGTTAAACAATTTTAATTTTCGGAGTGAAGCTTTAAAAATGATTTTCAATGTTTAAATAATCTAAAGTCGCCTGACCTCGTTACAGTGATAGTTTATGCGCGCGCAACATGTTTCTTAGTAATATCGTGATGTCAAGCATATGCTGAATTTACGCTAGTAAAGTAGAAAGACTTATTTTCTTCTTTTCAGTATTTATTTGAATGATTTCAAACTTTATAAACTTTACAAACTTCTAAAACTAACAACACAAATAAGTTACCTTTGAAAGTCTCCTCAGGCAGAGTTACTTTTGGATCTATGCCAAGATCTATAGATGCTAGTCTGATTTCATAAACGTCAACACAATCTTCTGATGTCTTAAAGCATCGTGCATTATAAGACTCCAGCCCTTTTTGCTGCATAAATTCGTTAACGAGATCTGCATCGTTTGCTGTGCAATTTGATGAAAAATATGTCGTTATACCCTTATCTCCTAGTCCCAATGTTTTGATTTTTCCTTCTATTGAGAAAGTTAGATCTTTTATTTTATCCCAAATAGACTGCAAATTGATGGGCTCCTGTTTATAAGCAGCAGATGCTTTCACTATGTCTTCGAACTTGTTTTTGGGCATGTTAGGGATTATTTTGCTGTCACCGAATGACTTATAATTTCCAGCATTTGATAGAAATCCATTCGCATAGACTAAAAATGCCTGAAACAGATTTTTTTCTAAATTAAAAAAAAATCACTTATTCTCTTAGCGGAGGGGCTGGAGTCCGGATAATGCCCCCCATCCATCCACTACCAGAGTCCAACCGTTTTTTGAATCGCTCCTCCTGTAAAATGTGCCTCAGCTCCGTCAGGGCTTTTTCTTCGCGTAACGTCACATATTTAAATAAGACAACGATATCAAAGTTTAACAATATATTGTGCAATAAGTGTGGAAAGTAGACAGATCCAAATAAGTTGAAATTGATGTGTGAGCCAAAGGCAAAACGACGGCTAGTACTGCGAACACGACACGAGCTATAACTGCCTACTATCTACACCTGTTACCCACGATATTTTCTGTAACAAATACACGAAATTTGCTGTATGAGAAACAAAATGATCAAACTTTCCGAAAATTTCAGAAAATGTTTCAAATTTATGATAAATTTACATATTAATGGACATTTCCGGAAACTCAAGTTGTACAAAAGATTTGCGGCAGAAATACAAAATTTCTGGAATTTTCTGGTAAATTTATAAATTACTGAAAGTTTCCGAAAATTTAAGATATTCAAACATTTCCAAATTTTCGAATAATTTATCAGTAACTTATGGTACACGGTCAGAAGGTTTGGATTCAAAGGTATTAAAAATTGAAATACCTAGAAATACCATTTTTTTAAAGCCACGATTAGAAAGCGAAAATATTTAGATTCCAATATCTTTCAAAGCCGATCGGAGCTGTCAAACGTAACCTGAAATAAATTAAAAACACCATTTTCGTTTAACGCATTAAAGGGCGCTTTAAAAGCATATAATTTGCAAAATCTAGTAGGTTTGTGCATAAAAATACATCACTTTATCACAAAACTCTCGCTTTATTCAACTGTGATTAATTAAAAAAATATACAATCATGATAAACAAATAAAAAAAATTAGTGGTCATCCCAGATACCTGTGTAGCAATTAATCTTGATAACGTAAAATGACAAATTCTGTGTTTTTAAATGTTTCTAAACTCATTACTATTCAACAAACAGTAAATAAAAACAGCGAAATGTGTAAATTTAAAAGAAATTAAAGTGTTCTATTTCATGGTCGATTTGAGGTATCCAAAAGTATTCCGCAAAAATATTGTCGCCACTGGGTACAGAAAGGGATTCAGTTTAAGAGATATCTTCTCTTTCTAGTGGGATTCCAAACGCGAGGACAAAAACGGTATTGAAAAGGATTCAATAATTGCCACGTCAAAACTGAACAGAAAATCTTTGAATACTTTTCAATGCAAGGCTTCTTTCCGGGTAACTTACTGCTTCGGGTTTGTCCAATCACTACTCACAATCAGTCTGACACAGTGTTAGAAGGATCAGCTGATCATATCTACGATCATCTCGGTTGGTGTCACTTACCGCACGTATACCCCTGTGCTGGAATAGAATATTTCGATACAGGAGGGAAAATGGGCGGTTTGTTCACTGCGAGTGTGAAGGCCCAGCACGAACTCGAAGGCGAGGTGGAGCCGAAAGGTGAGTATGGCAAACTGTTTTACTTTTAAATAATAACCAGGATTAATAACAGAAAATAAATTCAACTTCTCTATTCATACATATTTTAAAAACATTCTTATTATGTCAAAACATAAAAAAATTAATTAAATTGACGGTTCATGATAAAATTAATTGTGAGTGCATTGAGAGGATAGGAGAATCATTCCCACTATTATTATGTGTAGATATAAATTTAATTGATTTATTCTATGCTGCAACATAATAATATTTATTTTCGTATGGCAAGTGCTAAAATTGGTACCATTTATTTTCCAAACAAGTACTGTTATTTTTTACGAAAATATAAAAAAAATTAAGCCTATTTTTCTTATGGAATATTAATATGATGTCTAATAGCTGACAATTCTTTTTATGTCTAGGCATAATTTTAAATCGATTCATTATTATTATATTGGAATGTTAAAAAAATTAATTTATTTTTCATACTTTAATTCGACACTATATTTTTTTATGCTTATCAATTTGAATGCATTACATTTCCTTTCTGTCGACATGATAATTTTAATTCGTTATTATTGTCACTATTATGGTTCATTTTTATTATGCTTTAACATAATTTTAACGCGATGCATTTCCATTTTGATCACACGATAATTTTAATACTTTATATATTATTAGCTCATTAGTTCATTTTTATTATGCTTTAACATAATTTTAACTCATTGCATTTCTATCGTGATGACATGATAATTTTAATTCCTTATACAGGGTGCCCCAGACTCAAGTGTCCGGACTTATATAGCTGTATAAAAATTTAGAAAAAATAAATCGAAACTTCCTTTTCAAAACATGAGTTGAAGTTTTATTTTTTGAATTATAAAATAATTAGGCTGGACCAATCAGGAGCGCGGTATAAACAGACGTGTGTGACTAAAACTTCAATTGATTTTTGGAACAGGAATTTGCGATTTATTTTATTTTTATTTGTATACAGCTATATAAGTCCGGACACTTGAGCCTGGGACACCCTGTATATTGTCACCACTATCGTTCATTTTTATTATGGTTTATCATCATTTTTACGCGATGCATTTCCATTACGATGACATGATAATTTTAATTCTTTATATATTATTAGCACCCTGGTTCATTTTTATTATGCTCCAACATAATTTGAACTCATTGCAATTTTTTGTATGACATACTAATTTTAATTCGTTTCATTTTTATTATGATTTGACTTAATTTCAACTCTTTGCATTTCCATTACGTCAACATGATAATTTTCATTCCCTTAGTCGCGGCAAGGACTAACAGCTGGCGCCAAAGTGGCTGTAGAGGACCTAAATTTCAGAGTTCCAATGCATCAAGATTTGACAAGATGACCGTACGATAGTGTACGAACTGTCCTGATAGCACTGCATGAGGTTTTTAGGGGCCAAAAAAAGAATGATTGAGTTTGTTAACCAGCATTTTCTGATCAACGGTTCTCGTTTTAAACACACAAAAAAAAAGGAATGAAAAATCAATAATTCCATTTTGCGGTAGAACTATGCAAGATACGAAAAAATATATTTTTGATAGGACGCATAGTTTTTGTTTTATTCATAAAAAACAATATTAAAAATTAAAAACAACAAATTTTGGGACAAACGACACAAGCTACGAAAAAAATGAATCAACGAAAGTTGTTCATCCAAAAAAGAGCTACAAGATTGATATTAATCATTTTTTGATAGGACGCATATTTTTTGTTTAAATCGTAAAAAATAACTTTCAAAATAAACTAATTAAGCTGCCGGGAAAGCGACACAAGGTGCAATAAAATATTTAATAACAAAATTAGTTTTTTATAGGATACGCACGTTTTTTAATAATAAAAAAACAATGAAATTAAGTCTGTTTTAATATCAATGCATATTATGAATTGTAATAATATAAGTTTAATAAAACGAAAATTTTTTCAGGGTAGGGTGAATGATCCGTATAGGTACCGGATAGCCCCGGATACGAAAATGTATGCCGAATAGATTCCGGCTAGGACCGCATAAGACCCGAACACGTCCAACACGATCCAACCGCTATATATAGGTCCCGGATAGGCCCGGATACGAAACTATACCGAAAAGATCCCGGATAATACCCGGATGTAATTTTTAAGCGCTATGTATAGGTCCCGGACAGGCCCGGATACGAAATTGTTTGCCGGTTAGATCCGGGCTAGAAGCGGGTAAGCTCCAGATAGAACCCTTCTTAGAGACTGATCCGATCTGGTTGAAATCCAGGTAGATCCCAATTCGCGCACAATTTCTTATTCCATTCAGAATTCAGCTAGAACCCTGTATGTTCCCTATTGCAAAATTCTTACAGAACTCCTGGTTTACCCTGATAGAAACACATGATCTAACGGGTTCTACCTGGGCTCTAAAGGGTTTTTTGAGCAGGCATACCGTTCAGACATTGAATATGCTACAATGAAAAATGACTCTCCCAACTTCACCTAGAACGATGTTCGCATAGTGGGCAAAATGTTTTGGTAACGATGGAGAGCATTTTGCTCACCGGTGAAAGCATTTTGCTAATCGATGTTAAGTATTTTGCTCATCGTCTTCGCGCACGATGCGGAATCGTCTATTTTCGATGTCTGTAATCGGTGGCCAATCGAGGACGCAGCAATAAGAAAACTTGCTGTTGCTCGAAGTGTTTTTTTTATAACTACTTTTTCGCACGGTTTCAGAATTGACCACTCTCCGCCCGCTATACAATCCTCGAAAACAGAGCATTCCATACATGCGTTATAAAGAAATATTTTTTAAAGTAACAATACAAGGGAAAACTTACTTCACACTATCCTTACAAAGCGCAAAGCTTCCATATACTGATGATTTGTCATACTTTTAAGCCTAAAGGTTGTGGAAAACTTCACACAAAAATGTTCGCATTTTAGAGTACTATTAAGGCTACTTACAAAATTAATAAACGTATACGCCCTAAAAAGTGTGATAAAAAGTGAGGGCCTTCTGAAACCAATTTCTTTTATCGGTAAAGTAATATGGTGCATTCACATAAATATTTAAAAAATGATCCTTACAGTGAATTCATCTTCAGAAATACCAACGGCCAGTGCAGAAGTCTTCAAACTCTCGACTGTCTCGGCAAGGAAGATCTTATGGAGAAGAGCAAATAATAAAGGTGACTCTGGAGAAGTTTGTATGAAAGTAATGAGACTGCCGTTCCATGTAGCCCTACTCAGATAGTGAGCATAGAGTTTCTCCTTGAGAGTTAGGGCATTAAATGCAGTCGTGCATTCTAAAAACACGACTGGTTGATTATTTGGCAACGTGTATAATGAAATATCACTGCTCATGGTTCCGCAATTACGTTTCCAACTGCAAACAATTGTAATTCATATATTAAGCATCCATTAATTACGTAAGGTTCCGGGGGGCGGTGCACAGTGGGGCAAAACAAAATGCCTGGACAAATTGATTTTTAGAAAAAATTTCTCAGCCGATGTGAAAAATAAAAAAAAAAATAAAGCTAATAAAATTACGCATAAATCTGCCATGGTTGAATTAAAAAAACTATATTTAATAACAAACATGAAAAAAACAATTTTTTTTAGAAGAGTACCGGTTTTCGAGAAATACTTGGATTTAATCCGAAATACCTAGAATCAATGAAGCAACTATCCAGCAAAGTTTAAAATCAATAATAAGTAATAAAGCTTAGCAATTGTTAAAAAATTGATTGAATTTGTACAAAAAGATAAGTGACTGAAAATAGAACCATAGGGATTGGCAGTGATTCATCAATTGATTCGCAGTCAACTGGAAAAAATTATAAATAAAAAGTTTTTTAATTGAATGTATGAAAGACAATAAATAATTGGAGTTGTACACACAAATTTCATAAACAATTATTAACAGCAGGTATTTAAGATGAAACAAATCAAGTTTTTTCTGCTGAATCGGCCAAAAATTATACGGAAATGTCACGCACTTATCAGATTTAGTTTTACATTAACAATTTATGATTGTTTAAGCAAACTTAATTAACAAACGCACTGTCTGGCTATCTTTAGGGGTAAAAATTTGGGGTTTCAATGTGATAAAGTGTTAATATAGTAGATTGTTATACAAGTGCGGAAAAATTGACTTTTGATGAAGGTTGTGAAGTTGGCTGAAAAAGTCCGATTGGAGTCAAGTACGCAGAGTGGGGGGGGGGACGTAGCCCCGGTTGGTTCAAAGCCCTGATGGGGGGTTCGGGGGGCGAAGCCCCCTGTAATAAAGAAAAAAATACTTTCGATGTTTCGCATATCTATATGCAAAAAAAGAAATAATTTTAATTCTCTCTTAAGATCTGACATACATATACGCAAAGAAAAAAATAATTTAAACCAGTTTCCGACCCAAAAAATATTTCCGAAATGTATTAAAAATAAATTAAAGAATAGTAATGGTAAACATAATAATTAAAAATATTTATTTATGAAGAGAACAAGCTTTTTTTAAATCGTAAAAAGTTATTTGCTCAAATGGTTACGACTCGAATTCATTTTTATATGTTCACATCAACACAAATAACTGAGCACGACTAGAAAATGGCTGACCGTAATTCTCACTCGTTGTCATAGGTAATCAACGTATACAAAAAGTGACTAGCGTGTTAAAAAAGGATGCAAAAAAGCTAACTTGTGTGCCGAAAGGAAACTATGGTTTTTTACGCATGCGTAGTACCTTTGTTCATACCATGCTAAAAAGTATTTGTATTTATTTAGAAAATTTTTTTTTGTGCAGGTTATCAACAGAAGGATACTATAAATATATATACGCAAATATAAATTGTCAGTCCAATTGATGTCCTAAAGACGTCCCATGTTCCAAAGACCGTCTTAACCGGTTAGTTATGAAAGACAATAAATAATTGGAGTTGTATAAACAAATTGAGCATGGTAAATATTATTATATTATAATATATTATATAATTAATTATAATAATTACTAATTAATTAATTAATTAAATTGAATAAAGGCAAGATTCTTAAGGCTCATGTAGGGGGTAATGTAACCCAGAAAACTAACCCGAAAAAATCAATTCCAAATGCTATGCTAGCGCAACGAATAATTATCGTGGGGAGGGGGGGGGGCCCTCTTGGAAGCTCAAATCCATATTTGAGGTGGAAAGTCCCTGCGGATCGTCAACACTTGCGATAAATATGTTACATTTCTTAAATACTGCATCTCCAAAGTAGCCGAAACAAAAGTAAACAGAAACTATATCAACAGCGCCGCCTGGGCTCACTATTGATCTCTAAAATCGATTTATATGGACTTCTGGCGCAATATTCCAAATAGAAAACTAAAATAGGAGTGATAATTTTTATAAAGTTATAAATGATTAAAACCCATAACAAATGTATCTTATTAAAAAATATATTTTTATAAAATCGCTAAAAGTGTTACGAGCGACCTCCCCCCCCCCCCCCCCTCTTTCCTAAAATTAATTTTCGGTTATTTTTGTTCTCTGAATTAACGTAGCTTGACATATTATTTCAAGCTATATTAATTCAGACTCTGTGTAAATTATAAAGTCTCGCTTTGTTCACTCGTAACCCGAGAGCTTATGTAAGGGTGAATTGCAGAAACCTATGCGTGTGAAAGTTTGAGTGTATGCATATGCGGATAGACGCATTTGTGGATAAATGCAGGTCTAGGTTTAAGTCATACCAAAAAAATTGTCATGAAGAATTCCACCTAAAATAGAATAATAGAAATAAGGGAAGGGGCATCAAGTTTAGATCATTCATTCTGAAATCTGAAATGAATTACATGAGCAGATCTAAAACGAACGAAGATGCACCTACACTCTCCGCGATAGCAAGTATGCACACGGACGCGTAGGCACCATACTCGATCTCTCTCGCGCCAACGCCTATATAGCGCTATCTCCTTCTCGCGCATAACCACGATATGCTCAATGGCTACCACGGTTTCAATGCGCCTCTACAGCAGAGTCTCCAGAACGTGGGATTTTTCGGCCCCCACCACTTTCCCATCTGGGAGCAATACATGCTAATGTAGCGTGTCGGTGAGCCGGCTCTGTTATGAGAATCGTCGGCCAGCCTCGGGTAAAGCCGAGCTCGCCCGAGGCCCGACTTCACTATTCGGTTTCGTCAGCTATTAGGAGGTTTGAGTTGATTTTTGTTTTCAAAAATTGACACCTCAAATACATATAATGAAGTCTTGGGATATTTAATGATCATGTTTTTCAGGAATTCTTATGGAATGTTTTAAATTATCCGATTCTACAGTTTAATTTTTCATTATTTATGTTTTATTTTTCAATTGGTTTTAAATATAGTAAAGTCAAAATAATAATAAATGATAATTATTTTTAATTTATTAAATTAATCAACATTTTTACTGCATACTTACCGCTGATACTTACCTATAAAATTTTACAAACCCTTTAATGTCTGAAAATACTTATCTCAACATTACTACATTTAGTTTTTACAATTTCATTTTAATTGTAAAATAGTTGTGATTGGAAATTAATTGTAAATAATTCTAAAATAAATTTACCAACATTCATTTTATAAAGAAATATGTCATCATTTTAAAAGCACAAAACAATTTCTTAAGGTAATTCTTTGTAGTACTTTAATAACTAATGAACGTATTTTTAGAATATTTTTCCATCATTCTGCCCCAGGGTCAAACATGGTACAAAAAACTATCCTGACATTTCAAATAAAAACTGTACTCTGTATACATTAATTTGAAAAATGAAAATATTAATACTTTTTATAAATATTCCTAAATGTTATTTGGATATGATACACATTGATATTTATTTTAAAAATTCTTGTAAATAGTTCGTAATTTTATAAATTTTACGAGATTTTTGTACCATGTTCAATTCAATTTATACTCCATGTATACCCATCTCGGGTTTTTACATACGTATATACAATGTCCCATTCCGATTATATGTTACTTAAACTCTGGTATAATAATAACATACGCATGAACTTATATCTATTTTGTATAGACTATTTCATATTACACATAAAGAATTACGCATTATTCAACTATTTTACATTTGGTCTCTCGCATCATCCTCCTCTTTTATTTTCCTTTCTGACTCCCTAGCAACCGTTTCAAATTCCCTTCTCTCTAAATTTCTTGGAGTGATATTTCAACACCAACACTGGAGCGAGTGCTATATCAACACCGTTGGAGCGATTAAGTGTGTCCAGTGGAGCGAGAAGCGTCGCTCCTTCCGTTGGTGTCACATTTTAACTCCAAGTTACAGTGATAATGAGTTCGCTCCATGGAGTGATCATGCCGATCGCTCCAACGTGAGCTATCAATGTGTGAAGTAACTCCAACCGCAGTGAATATGCAGTACGTCACCCCTACACCAGCGCAGTGTGATCAACGCGCAGTCAAGGGGAAGGGAAGTGGGGGAGTAGGCTGTATAGCGTCATTTTCACGAAGTTTTCCGTTTCCATGCGAAAGTGTGCAACAGTTGAATTTTCGGGGTAGTGAGTGACGCGACGCTTCGACAAGTTTGCCAATTTTGAGGAGGGATTTCGAAAAAGAAAGTGTTTGGAATTGTCATCCAGCTATTAATACTTGTGCTTTGATCATGGTAAGTATCCTGCCACCTTATTATTTTTATTTGCATGTGTACGGCTAATGGAATGGGACCCTGTTTTTTGATTTTGTTTTTGGAACTGCTCTTGTATTTCAGTGTTTTCCAAGCTCTGAATGCGGGCGCGTTCGTTCAAAAGTTATTAAAACGTTTAAGGTTTCCTAAAAATGTGGGCTATTGATGAATAAAATTAAGTATAGGGATAAATGTTTAATTGGAATTTGTATTCGTTGTAGGATTGTTGCAAAATTCCTGAGGAGTTAGCGGATTTCCTGGAGTCCAAGGGTGTGTACGCTGAAGCTATCGACGCTTTAAAAGGTAAGTTATTCTTATATTCATACTATTTAATTTGGCTTTCTCAAAAAGGAATTTTTGAAAGTCTTATTTTTTGAAATAATGTTGAGGATGAGTCCCCGTCAACCTAACCTTGAATTAGAAGCACTTATTTGACTAGAAACATTTTGGTTGGAGGTTCTTTTTTTGTGGTATGAAATTTAACTATCCCAGTTACATTTTCTTTATTTTACTGGAAAGGTAAATTTTTAACCAAGAATGAAATATTTCAAGTTTCATTTGCAAAAACTCTATTTTCAAGAATGTAGTGACATTTTTAACGAAATCTATGACTTTGAGTGTAGAATAATGCGCTTTCA
>CAKNWT010273184.1:0-14248 GCA_932066315.1 Andricus coriarius
GAAAAAATTTGTTTCCAATTTCGTATGAGGCGCCGTTATCATTTACCTTAGCGACTTTTGATGTTATAACGGCATAAAAAGCGATGCATTTTTGGATGAAATATGCCGATTATATTATGAAAGTGTTCAATACCAGAATCGTAAATGCGTAAACGAAGTTCGATCGGACTTGTATACCATAATCGCTTCAGAGTCATACTGAGAAAGTCCCCCACTCCGTGGGCCTAAAACGCTCGGAAGCCTTATCCTCTCAGAATGGCCAATTTGCTTTTGTAAACTACGGGCCTGGCTCAATCGGCTACGCATAGCTTCTCAAAGCAAACTTAACACAATGTTTTTTCACTCTCCTGCACAGTTGGCATTTTGCCAGTGACCTCCTTTTACCATCCACCTTTCATTTGTTCAACATGGAAAAGCATAACTGAATTTGGTACTTTGATATAATATAAATGAAGCTGCCGCATCGAATAAGGGCACATGCAATTATTTCACTGGGAGTGGAAAGGCCCCTGGAGCTTATCAAAAATATTTTCGAATTTTACGCGCTTTTGTTCTGTGCTATCGATTTTGGTTTTGGCGACGGGCGTGAAAGTATGATTGAGGTGAAAGGCGGTAAAGGACGGGAAAAGTGAAAGGGAACATAGGGGACAGCAGATCGGTAAGGTAGGACAGCATGTATGTAATAAGCAGCCCAGTGGGGAACGGCAGAGGGCAGCAGCGGATAGACAAGAGCATTGGCGCTGAGGATCTCGCGGTGGGTGGCGAAACAGGGAGGTGTAAGGGTGATGCCGGAGATAGTACCGATGATGGCCAGGTTCAGTTTACCACGCCAGGGAAGTTTGGGTGGGGAGAGAAGGAAGGTGGACAAGCTGACAGGAGGACTCGAGGTAGTCCGTCGAAACAGGAACTGCTTAATAGGTCCAGATCTAGTAGCTTAGGGTTGAGATAATTTTTTGATAAATGGAGGCAGGGGGGAGGGCTTACGGATAAAAACGATGAGGGGAATAAGACGGAAGACAATAAAAGATCAAGGAAAGAAGAGGAGAATGAGCAGGGTGATGAGAAGTTGCGATAAAAGTTTTTGAAAAAAGTCTCCACCGGAGAGGAATAAGGCAAAAGGGAGAGTTGATCTAGAGAGCCTAGAAAATATCATTACAGGGTTTTGAAAGGAAACGAACTGAAATGTGAATGGCATGCAAAAGCGAGGGCATGAGGTATGGGATGAGATGAGGAAAGTTAGAGAGAAGTGGGAAGAATGGGAGCTGGTGTGGCGGAAAAAAAAGATAACTTTTGGAAGCAGTTTGAGGATATCGAGAAAAAGCAAAGCATGAGGGAGAAAGAGAGAAAATCTGATGTAAAGAAGTTGGAAGAAAGAGTGAGGAAGCTAGAATGTAAGTCTGAGGATATAAAGAAAGGGGATAAAGGCGTAAGAGAAGGAGAAAGAATAAAAGAAGTAAATAAGAACGTTATCGTAGAAAATGTGAGAATGAAAACAAGATTGAGAGAGTTAAAAAGGAAAATGGAAGTAGAAAAGAAGACGAAACGAAGTAGAAATATAGTGATTAGAGGAATGAAAGTATAGTGAACCAGGAAGAGAAGTTAAAAGTTGAGGGGGGAAATTGGGGCGTGAGTGCTCATGGAAAAGGTAAATGTAGTGGGAAGAATAAAAATAAATCGCGTATGTATATAGTTGAAAGTGAAAAGTGAGGAAGAAAAAGATGATATCTTGAGAAAGAAGAAAGCTGTAAAGGGAAGGGAAGAAAGGATAGAGAAGGTTATGACGTGGAATGAAAGAAGAATAAAGTGGATGATGAAACAGAGACCATGGAGTGAAAGGGAAGACAGTACGGATAGGATGTGGATAAATGGGAATGTGTGCATATGGGATGATGGGAAAGAAAAATTGAGTGAAGTGAATAGGGAGAGCCCATGGCGACGAGGGGAAGAAGCGGAGACCAGGCATAGAAGGGAGGAGGTAATGGAAATAGTAAAGAGTGGAAGGAAAAAAGGAAGAGAAGGCGGAGTGAAGGGGTTTCATTTAAAGTAGCGAGGGGATGGAAAGAGGAAAGTAGGGAGAAAGAAAGGAAGAAAGAAGTGAGAGTAGCGTTTTGGAACGTATCTGGGCAAATGAATAACGATGAAGGGTTCAGGGAAGAGATAAAGAAATGGAATGTAGTGATGTTGAGTGAATCCTGGGCAGATAAAAAGGATCGTAGGAGAGTGAAGAAGAAGTTACCCAAGAGATATACCTGGCAGATGCAACAGACAAAGGAAGAGAAGCTAAAGGGAAGAAAGAAAGGGTGTATGGTATCAGGAGACAAGAATGGTGAAGATAGGAAGAAAAAAGGTGAGGATAGTTTGCGTTTACCGGATAAGGGGAGAAGAAGAAGGTTGGAGTGTGATTAGGAAACAGATGGCTAAGAAGGATGACGAGTTGCTGTTGATAGGAAGTGATCTGAAAGCTTTGACGGGGGAACGGGGGGGGGGGGGGGGGGGTATGTGATGAAAAGAGTGAGGCTTTCAGGAGAAAATCGAAGCACAAATAGGTGGAACAGGAGGGTAGTACTCTGTTGGAAATTCTGGGAGTAACAGGATGGTTCATTTGTAATGGGAACTCGAGAGGATGAAAAAGGCGAAATTACGTTTGCAGGAAAAGGGGGAACAGTAATATAGTCCAGGTGCTCTGGCAAAAAAGGCTCATTTCGGGAAATAAATGCTACCTGAAATTTGACTTCGGATTCTTGTATAGCATGTAGCACAAATGCCTATATGTTTGCGACCACGGCATCGTAAGCACTGTGTGTGTGTGTGTAAACCATGGTTAAAGATAGCAAAAACAGGTTTTTTATTTATTGCAACTAACCTATATTTAAACATTTTCTGGGGATTAACGTTTTTGGGCCACCTTTGTGCGCCCAGTGAAATAATTTTTTAAAAGAAAATGGCAGATTTTCGTATTATTGTATTTTTGGTAAATTTTTTAAGTGTTAGGGGATGAATTGCGATGTGGTCCATATTAGCTAGGCGGATTAAACTTTTTGGTCAGTCTTTTTATGACCAGTAAAATAATTTCGTGGAAAAAAATGGCAGATTTTCGTATTTTTGGTGAACGTTTTAAATGTTAGGGGATGAATTGGGGCATTTTCAACATTTTTTAGGGGGATGAAACTTTTTGGTTAGACTTTGTGCGCCCAGTGAAATATTTTTTTGGAATAAAATTTCAGATTTTCGTATTATGTATTTTTGGTGAATTTTTCAAGTCTTGAGGGATGAATTGGGGTGTGGTCCACATTAGCTAGGGAGCTGGAACTTTTTGAGCAATCTTCGCGCACTGAATAAAATATTTTTGTGGGAGATAATTGCCGACTTTAGGATTATTGTATTTTTGGTGAATTTTTTGTAGGGGATGAATGGGGCGTATTCAACATTTTGGGCCATTTTTGTGCATTGAATATAATAATTTTCTGCAAAGAAAATTGTAGACTTTCGACTAAATGTAATTTTTGTAATTTAGGAGGATGAAACTTTTTGGGCCATCTTTGTGCGCCCAATGAAATAATTTTGTGGAAGAAAATGGCAGATTTTCGGATTATTGTGCAATTGTATTTTTGGTGAATTTTTTAAGTGTTAGAGAAAAAAATTCTAGTATTCTTTCAAGTAAATTTAAATTAGTATATCTGCAAGGGATGGTTGGTAACAAATTTATTAAAAAAATGATGGGGCTCCAAGAAGTCGATTATTGCGATAGAGAAAAAAAAATTTCTTATACTCAAAGCAAATTTAGATGAGCGACCTTGTGGGGTTGGATTCTGGGGCATGATCCAAACGCATATATTGAAGAAGTGCGTCACTAAAGGAGTTAGTATGTTCTTATTATTCTCTGGAATCATTTCATTTCCTGAAGTACGACAGTTGAACTTGAAATTATGATCCCTAACAATTGTTTCAGAGTAATTTTATTTTGATCGTTATTTTTAAAAATTTAAGATCGAAAAGAAATCTTTTTTATCATGAATAATTTTATGCAAAATGAGCATGAAAAATATTCACAATTAAAAAAACAGAATTCCAAACTACCTCACTTTTCGGCTCATTAGAGACAAAAATAACCAAATGAAAAAAGAGGGAGAAAAAAAAGAGAAAAAGTCAACCAAAACCAACCTCTCACTTTTTCCTTTCTTCGTCCTTTTTATACTACTAGGGAACCAACATGTTTCGGGGCAAATTTAGACCCTCTCATCAGGGATTATTTATAGGAAAACTACAAGGTTTTGTTGTAACAAAACCTGCCCTTACGGGATTGACTGTCTAGAAACACTTTTTGCGAAATATTCATGTAAGGGTTGTATCCTTCCTTTCTTTAAGTAATCAAACTTTGCCTTTCTGTCTGAATCGTGAGAATCTGCTTTTTTTTTACTTGAAATGCTAACGCAGTGCCGCGCTCTCTCCCCCCGTCGCGGCGCGTCCTTTATTACATTTACATGTTGCAGGCGAACAGGCAGTCACTACCACAGCGTTGGGCTGACGCTCACGCACGCACGGCTGCTTATAGGCCGCTCCTGATTAGTCCAGCTTAAACAATTTATAATTTAGAAAATAACGCTTGAACTGATTTTCGGACCAGGAATTTCCGATCTATTTTTTGTTTGTTTATACAGCTCTATAACTCCGGACACTTAAGTCTAGGACACCCTGTATGCTGCGAGAAGAAACAGGGAGAGAGAAATTGGCGATAAGGCAGAGGGAAAGAGTTTCTGGAATTTTGAAGGAAAACTTAAAATTGGTAAGGGTAGCAAAGTTGCACAAGTATGCCTGCAGGAAATATTAAACAGAGATAGGAGAGGAAAGACGGGACATTCAAGATTGGAGGTTAGTGGTTGGAAGTAGAGGGAGAAATGAACAAGGAGCAGGAAAAAGTTGAAAAAGGAGTGCAGGTGGTCCAGGATGGTACATTTCAGAATGGGAGAAGGCATGAATGAGTGTAAATATTGGATGAGTGAAGAAATTAAAACGTGTAGCGTATGTGGTTTAAGGGTAAATTTCGGGGAAACTTTCACATGGCCACGCCCATTATCTCAAAATTTCTCAAAGTAAAAAAAAAATACTTCAGGCTAAATCAGTAAAATTTCGTAAGGGATTGTTGGGCGCACATGCGCCAAACGGACACACACAACACAAGTAACTGGGCGTGCCCCAGGTTTTGGCCCGGGCTGGCTTCAGCCCGTTGGTTAAAGTTGTTGGTAGAGGGGATGGGTCAGCCTAGTGGAGATAGATTCAGGGTTGTTTAATGCCATCTTCCTCGTAAATAAATAAAAATCCTGCGGAAATATGATAAAAAGGCGTGGACAGTTTTATTTAAAACAAAAAAAGAGGGAAAACTACTCCCTGTGACAAGATTCTTTAGTGTCAGACAGGCGAGGCCATGAAGTTAAATTACACATTTTCCCAAGGAAGAATAGAAGGTTCGACAGCAAGTTGCATTTCTCGGTAGCTCATGGCCACCTGACCTGCCCAGGAAGTATCAAAAAGGTAAATTTTACCTGGTAGCATAATTGTACGCGAGTTTAGTATTTTACTAGAATAGATCCAAGTGAAGGTACTACGACAATTTCATAATACGTAATTTTAGAGCAAATAAATTTGGGAAAATAACTAAATTGGGTGGTGCTGAGCCGTTCAGTTGATACTCAAGGGTTTAACGCGGAAACATTAAACTGGTAATCCAATCTAATAATTCTACATGCCAATACGTAAGCAGAAGTAGTACATTATGGTTCGCGTAGCGAAAACAAAACCGTACAAATCACTGATTCTTTCACGAGATGTAAACTGAATTAAAAGACTCTAAAGATGCCGATTGCCGTGGAGTCCCGCGAGGGTCCTTGTGTCCTGCTAAAAGCGTAAGCACGCAAAAGAGACTGCATAGTTAGATCTGAGGACTGAATCCCATCAAAGAAGACACGAGGATACGCGAGTATCCCAAACCTCCCGGCGACAAGAAGCTAACCTCACCTCATACACAATACAAAACTGACTCTAATTTAACTGGCTATTTAAGCAAAAAAAGATATAAAAGATAGATCCGAAGCATTTCCGGTAAATGAGGAAGCTCTCGTCCTCTCTGGAGCGAGAGTTGTCCGCATTTGTTTCACATACGACAACAAATCGGGGACAACCAGACCTGATTCGCGACCCATCGCGGGAGTCTTGAGTAGGCTGGTTTCTCGGCCAGTGCCGTAGCGTCGAGGGCCCTGTTTGGATAGTGAGGACTGCCTCCCACGTAAGGATAACTGGTGCAGACCAAAGTATACCTCCAAGGCTGTTCATTCCCATGGGCTAGGGATAAGAAGCCGGCGTCATCCCTGGCTCTGGAGGAATCCAAGGTTTCCAGCCAGGCTCCGGGACTATTGGTGACAGCAAAGGGAAAGGTGGGAACTAGATTCAATACGAGAATCTCAATTCTTGGACAACGGCGGCAGCAAGCGAATCTCAGTTATCTGATGCACTTCAGACTTCAAAAATCGCTCGATGTCAACCATTGATTGAAGGTTCGCAAGGTCATACGAAAACAAAATCAACAAAGCTGAATTAATCCTAAATTCTTAAATCTAATTTATAATATGCCCCTGCAGTATCGTGCCAGACAGCGGTGGGTGCGTGAATTCAAATAATAAATAAATAGAGTGCTAATTTTTGGGGTTAAAATTTTGCCTTGTTACAGTGGTTATGAAAGGGAGTCGTGGGAGCACGTGCTGGAGAGATTTACAGGGGAAGAGGAAGGGGCAAAGAGCATGGTAGATAGAATTAGTTTGATACTGAGCGGTTGTAGACAAGGGGAAAAGTGGATGAAGAGTTTAGAAGAGAAAAGGCAAGAGACAATGCATGGGATAGGAAAAAATAAAAATCGATACCAAAATTGATACAAGAGAAATATGTGTAAGGAAAATTAGTGTTACGTTACTTGGAACAGCTTGAAGAGGAATGGTAAGAGGAAATGGAAGCCCCGGAAGGTCTCGCGTACTTGTGAGATAATATGTAAGAGCTAGCAAATAATAAGAAGGCGAAGCGATTAAAGGTTAAGTTAGGTTAAGTTAAGCACATGGCATAATGGTGAAGTGAAATTGTAATCGATGTAAAGGGAACGGAGCCCTCAAACCCGTAAAAGGGAGAGTAATAAAATACAATACAATACAAATGAAATTTCCAGGTAATGCGCTTTGGAATTTCCTTGGACCGATAGAGCAAGAGAAATTGAAAAATTTATTTCTAAAAAATGTTTACTTATTATTCGCTGATGCTCGGCGCATATCGGCCTTCCCTAACTTCCAGCGTTTCCTTTATCGAGCGAATTGTGAGCAAGGAAAAATTTACAGCGAGAAAGTTGTTAATTACAGTGCAAAGAAGTTTTCTGGAAATTTTAGCCCAATTGTTACCGACGGGCGAACCTATTTACCTGAGTCTCAAACCGATCGCTATTATCCGAGAAGTCTCTGGGAACGATAAGTCTCTGGGAACGATACACTGTAATTAAGGGAAAGCGTTATTATTGCGCGGCATTTGTGACCGTATGGGGCCTATAAGTGTACTGTAAGATCGGATAGTATTTTTCGGGTAAGTTGTTTTTCGGTCTTCGGAGTGGGCGGTGGCGTGCGGTCGGGCGAAGGCCGAACGGTGTTGTAGTGGTCATGCCATGGGCGACGGTGGTGCGGTGGTTGCGTTGTGCCCGACGGGGTATTGTGATCACGCGGTGGCTTATTATTGTTGTGTCGATGAAACATTGTGATTGGATGTGAGTCTGAGATTGGATGGTGAAAGGATCCCGATCTCCAAGGAATACCCTGGTCAGGTTAGGAGGTAAAGAACAGAATAACTTTATAGGTGGGATGAGAGGATATGACGAAATGAGGAGTGAAAGAGGTCGGTATTTGCGAATACCAAGTAATCCAAGAATGGACGGAAAGACGTATGTAACAAGATGAAGGAGTGTTGTGCTCAGTAAATATCGAATCACTTGTAATTTCATTGGAATAAATGACAGTGCAATATCTTTTTAAACACAAAAGTGTTCTTGTAAGTTGACCACCCCGCCTCTCATTCGATTTTCGACAGTGGAACCGTCCCGGTTGGTAACACCAATGGAATTATTATTTAAGAAATTAATAATGTTTCAAGTCGCTAGAAGCTTGGCACCTCGCGCGTGGACTGGAGCGAGAGTCGTCTGTGATTCTCTTTCGAAAGGCTATTCACTGAGTGAAAATGATTGAAAAATCGTTCCTAACTCAGAACTGGTACTCCGAAGTCAAGAGAAATTTCTTGCAATCCGGACAGATATGCAAATTTTTTCCAAATCTTAGGAAATCTTGCTTACTCCCGGAGAATCACGTAAATTCTTCTAAAATCTTCTCAACTCATTTTCGATCACTGACAAGTTTACGCCTGTGGCGTAGAGAATAGATAATAGAAATATTAAAATAAAGCCATTTTATTATTTAATTTGTATGAAAATTATTCAGCTTTAATACAAATCTCTGCAATTATTAGAAAATTAAAATGAAACTTGGTACATTATTGTTTATAGCGCAAACAGTTATTTTATCTAAAAATGCTAATTTTTAAATAAAGTTTTACATTATTGATGTACAAATTTATTGAAAATTTGATTAAAATTCGCTAAAGGCATAGCACGTCAAAGTATGTTCATTCAAAAATTAGCATTAACTTGTTAAATATAAATTATAAGTTTGAAGAAAAAAATTGTGTTTTTTGAAAAATAGACGTCAAAATTCAAATACTCGTAACAGCCTGGGTGTTTTTTTTCTCAAGGCGGAAAAATACGTGTCGCCTAATTTTCTCTAAAAAATAACATTTCGCCGCCAAGAGATTCTGCGACTATACATGTGAACTGTGATTATAAAACCTGCCTGATTTGGAATGGACTCGATCCTTTCATTAATATTTTTGCGTTATTTCATTTTATATTGTCAAGTCTTTATAAATCATTTTTGCAATGATGCCACCGGGATGAGCCAGGGGTAATTCTTCTGTGTGCAGTTCTAGGTCTTTCCGATTTTTTGTACTGAATATTGCGTAAAATGTTGTGCTGATTACGAAAAACTAGGGCCACCCTCCCCGACAAATTGATCTCTTTCCAGATATTCGCGTTATAATTTTTTTTCAAATAATGCAATGGTCTTCATACAATTTCAGGTTTTTTTTGAAACTTTAAACCTAGCATCGGTTAGAAAACCCTTTACGAAGAAAAATGTCCTGTCTCATTTTTTGATTCTGTCGATTAATGACATGGAAAATTAACAATACGATGAAAAATGAGAAACATCAAACTGTGCTTATTTTTTTTTCAATTTTGATTCCACAGCAAAAAGTTTCTAACAAAAATTGGACTACTTCCCGAGGAGCATTTTTTTATAAGACAACATTTTTTTATACATACGACTGACCAATTATGAGAAAACATCTATTAAAGAAATAAAGAAGTGCAGAGCCAGAATATAAAATTCATTTCGTACTCTTCCTGATCTTCTCGTATTCTTGAAATTCATCCTCAGATTCAAGAGCGCGTACTCCTCGAAAATCAGAAATTCTTCCACTCATTTTCTCTCAGTGAATAGCCCCTCGTTCTCTTTACAGTTCAATGGCGCCAAAAATAAAAATAATCAAGTAATCATGGAATATCAAAGTATTATGTATTCAATTCAATTCGCAGTATTGGAAAATAGAAAAAAATTTGTTTTAATATTAAAGCTTTTTGGCACTTTCTCAACCTTCCACTTCTTTCAATTCCACGTATGTACTTGAAGCATTGAAAAATTTGCGGAATTAGAAATTCGGTGAATCTCACCTATTAGATGTTTATGTTATGTTTTCCTTTTGTCTATATATTAAGAATCACATCTGAAACTCTCGCTACAGTCCGCACGCGAGACGCCAAGTACTGTAATTGAAAGTTTTCTCGCTGAAAGTTTTTCGTTGCTCAAAATTTGCTCGATAAACGAAACGCTGGAAGTTGAGAAGTTCCATATGCGCCGAGCATCAGAAAAAAAATTTAATGTATTTTTCAAGTCTTCTTGCGCATCCCCTGAAAATTTTATTAAAAAATTTCAAAAAATGACTAACTGAGCACGGGTTGAATTAAAAAAAGAATTAGAATAAATTTTTCCAAAAAAGTCAGTTTTTTGGCTGTATTTAGAAAACTAAAAAAATTAAAACTTTTTACCCAAAGGAAAAAAGATTGGTGCCACTATACCGGAACTAATTTACCTTTTATTGAATTTGATTGTCTTGAGTTGGCGCGATTTTCAAATCACAATTTCAATTGCAAGAGGATTTAATACAGAATAGAGACAACACCGATCATACAAAGACTGTAAATTATTTGGAAAGTAATAATATTGTTTTCAAACAAATATACTTTAAAATTTTCACAAACAAAAGAAATCATGAAAAAGTATACAGATCTAATTTTTCGCGCTCCATGAAAATATCAAGGTTCCGGTACAGTGGCTACCACTGGGGGGGGGGGGGGCCCGGCGACATATCTCAACTCTCCCTAGAGGATCTTTAGGTCTTCCCACTCACGGCGTGCCTGAACGGGAGTTAAATAAAATTTTCATGAACGTCTCAGATCTTTGCAGGATCTTTGAGTAGAACATAAATAGAGGATGTTTTTGGACCAAAGAGTAAATATTTCGTCGAGCTCTGTCAAAATATAACTGGTTTGAAGGTTTTTTATACCTTTTTTCACTGATTTTGTTACTAAAGCGACTTTCAAATACGTGTTTCAAAGTTACGTATGAGCGAATCTCTACATTAATTTTTTGGGTTAAAGCCCTTGATTTAAACCAAATTTTTCCGCTTATCCGGTTTCGCTATTTTATTTTTAGACAGCTGCATAATTTTTTTAAGGTCAAAAAATGGTCTGGTTTTACACAATTTTCAAAAAATTCTTACAATTTTTTAATACGAGGTAATGAATCCAGATAAGCGGGAAAATTTTGTTTTAATGAAGTACTTTTAGCGAAAAAAACACGTCTATTCACTTCACATTTATATTTAATTCGAATTTAATTGATAAAATCACGAAAATGTCGTCTTTACCTGCCTTCTTTTCGGACTCTTTAAACGACTGCAGCGTAATTTTCCTAAACTTTTTGTTTGTTTGTACTCTTTCTCGTAAGAATTTTTCGACTTGAACACACTGAAAATTCTCGCATTTAGTTATAATGAAAATCATCTCTCCTGATAAAAAAAATGAGATAAAAAAGATAAACATTAAATGATCAAAAACCAATGATGTGCTTGTCTGTTTACGTTCGTAAATTATGTTTATCCACAATTTGTCTGAAGATAATATGTATTTCATAGCATAAAATCTTTGCGTAAAGACGCGGCTACTCTTGCTAATCAATTTCTACCTTGTAATTGTCCATTGAGCCGCCACCTTAGTCCTGCATTAAATAAATCCATAAGTTCGCAACTTTATTCGCGTTATTCTTATTTTTAACTAAAATATGAAGGCTAATTTATAATGATCAAATAAAATTCAATAACATTCAAAAAGAAAAGTGATGACGGAGAAAATTTCAATTCATAAAAATTAACCGAAAAAAAACACGAAAACTAAGCTGCAGTCATTCAAAAAGAGTCCGAAACGAAAGAATAAGGCAGGTAAAAACGACATTTTCGTATAGCGATTTTATGAATTAAATTTTAATTAGAAATAAATTGGCAGTCAATGGACGTGTTTTTTTTTCGCTGAAAGTAGTTGATTCAAACAAAATTTTCCCACTTATCTGGTTTCATTAGCTCGTTTTAAAAAATTGCGTAAAGCCAGACCATTTTTTGACCTTGAAAGAATTATGCAGCTGTCTAAAAATAAAATAGCAACACCGGATAAGCGGGAAAATTTTGTTTTAATCAAGTGCTTTCACCCAAAAAATTAATGTAGAGATTTGCTGATATGTAACTTTGAAAAAGTATTTGAAAGCCGCTTTAGTTACGATATTAGTGAAAAAAGGTATAAAAAACCTTTAAGGGTCCCGGAAATCGAGTGGCTCTACTATTCAGCGAAGCAGGACCTGCGTTACCCGCTCCTGCTTCGCTGAATAGTAGAACACACTAACACAACGATGCTATGGACGACAATTTATTTCTTTTGATTTTTGCATGAAAAATAGAATTTTTTTCGAAAAATTACAACTTTACCGAGAGTCTCTATATTCTTTAGAGCATGTATACAAAAAATTAGACAAAATGGCTTCACCGCTTGGCCTGAATCCCAAACCGGGATTTAGATTCGATTTCCAGGGCCCTTAAATCAGTAACTGCAAAGATCTGAGACATTCATGAAAATTTTTTTAAACTCCCGTTCAGGCACGCCGTCCACTCCCAGCGAAATAATTTGATGTGCCCTTATTCGATCATGCAGCTCAATTGTTTCACTCGCTCAATTATTATTTACAGTTTACAAATTTTTTGTGAAAGGACCCCCCACACACACAAACAAGCCATAATTGGTCCCAGTCTGTTGGGGAAATTCCTCCTAGTTTCATAATCTACGAAAGAAATGAGTGTCAGTAAAAGCCACTGCAAGGCCTTTTACGTACTTTTTATGCGGGTTTTCTTTTGTGTTCAATCGAATATTGTAAAAAATATTCTAGAGAATATTTCCAAAAAACGTTTGACATCGAATTCGTAATCAATCCGAGTTGAGAAAACCCTTTTATTGCCAGAAACTTCGGAAACAACACATCTTATTTCATGAATACTTTTTTCGTTGATTAGTGACCATCATGATCTTGGTGATGGTCTTAATTATACATTTTGTTTTTTAAAAATAGAATCCCATATGCGTATCGACGGCTTCATGCAATATAACTTATGAGGATGAAGGAATTTCATTCTTATAAGTCTATTTGCTGACAGGACCGTCTATGAGACTATATGCAAAATATGCCGTGTATGGGACTATATAAAATTTATGCGAACTATGACTATACCTACAATTAAGCAACATTTCAGGAGAGCTAATTTAAGTTCGAAACGTTCTTTCCCCTTCATGTAGACAACTTTTAAATTGAGGGGAAAGGTGTGACGGTGTACGTATCGCCGTCGGTAACCTAATTTAAATTTTCACACCTGAGCCGGTAAAAAAGAAAGTCCCTTTACCATTAAATATAATGAAAAATTAAACAGATCTTACCCTTGCAAATATTTCAGCATAATCGCTGTCTATTGTTAACCTTGTTTTATAATTCAAATGGAAGCGGGGGAACCATTTGTCGAGGAAACAGTTGATTTCTTGTAACCTAAAACTTCAATAAGTTTTTTTAGTAGAGGTTATTCAATAATTCTCAGTTGAGGCGCTGGATGTAAAAAGGAGGTATAGCTAGCCATATGCACATACACATATATATATATATATATATATATATATATATATATATAATAATAAAAAATAAGGTGAAACAACCACCGCAGGGTCTCACTGGGAGCAACTGCCATCTAAAAATGACACCGACTCCCAGTAGGACCGCGGTAAATCACACTCATAGCCGCGTTTCACAACCGTGAGATGGGTGGTCACAGGACACGATGAAATCACAACGACAGGCCGAAAAAACCCTTGTGTATTTTGAGCACACGAAGCGACCCAAGGATGATAGCTTTCTGCATCCATCTCGCAAGTGCCTTGGCATATTTTTGGCACACAGTGATAGTTTCCCACCTCCGAGAGCACCGATCACAAGGACAATTACTTTAACCGAATATTTTGCTTATAGTCGTTGCAGCTCCCTTTTAAGGTCTTGATACCTCTCTCCCTTTTCCTTCTCCTTGGCAGTGATGTTGTAGTTGGCCGGAGCCGAGAATTCTATCACAAATATGGTTCGTTTCTCGATGTCTTAGAGAACAACATCAGGCCTCCAGTGTGCAATGGAGACTGCTGTCGAAAAGTCGTAGTGCCAGAAAATTTGGCACTTCTCGGCTTGGACAATTGTCTCCCTCGGGGCGTTCGGCAGGGCAGGGTCGCGGCCAACTCCGTAAGAGCGACAAAGATGGTAATAAAACACTCTTAGGGTCGCATTATGTCTGTAGATGTACGTCGTTCCTGCGTGGGAGGGACACCCCGACAGTATGTGTTCCACATGGAGAAAATGTGTGTGTTAAATTTTACATAACTTAGTTCGGTAAACGGAGGACATTACGGCATTATATTAAAATTTCACTTTCA
>CAKNWT010273186.1:0-17029 GCA_932066315.1 Andricus coriarius
CCGCGTCGTTATTCCTGGGTAGAGCTAAAAGTAGTGTCAACAATTTCATTTTTCGCAATTGCAGCGCCATCTATCGCGAATCGAAACAAATGTTCCGAATAAAACTTACGTATTTCGTAAAGGAGAATCTGAATCTGTGATAAAAAATTGGGGTTGCCATTTGAAATTACAAAGTTACCCCCACCCCTGCCTCCTGTGGGGGTGGGGTAAATTTTAACAGATCTTTTTTCCCCCTTGAAAATAAAAAGTTTTTATTCCAGACATTTTTTCCGTAGGATGCGTATGTTTTGAGATATTTCGTTGTCTCAAGTTAAAAAAAACACCCTGTATAATTTTTGCAACGATCTTCATAATTAGACGCTGTTTCAACAAGAAAAATCAAAATTGCAACTATTTCGAAGCAGAGTAGCCTTGAAAATTAAATAAATTAGAATTCACAGCCTCGAAAATTGGACAATCTCCAAACGAGAATAAATCAATCTTTTCTTGACTTTCAAACAGAAAGCCATCCAAAGTTGAATAATTTTTATTGAGAAGCTTTCAACGATACAAAAATGATAAAGTAGGAATTGTTCACATATTTGAGATGTTTCAGTTTAAATCTGTGTGATTGTGAAGGTTTTAATCTTACATTATTCGCTTGGTATCGTTTTTAATTCAGAATTATGCAGTTTCAGAAGCTTTTAATTTGAAATTATTTAAACTTTACAACTTTACAACTTAACATCATGTGAATGAAAAAAGTTTTTCTAAAAAAATATAAATTTTTTAAATATTATAAATGACCTAAGTTCCTTACTCTCCTCACTTCTTAATAAAATGTATTAATATTATAGGTCAATCAATTCGTCTTAAGACAAGGAATCTTTTATATCCTTGCATCAACTCTGAATTATGGTAATGAAAACATTTTTACTATAAAAATCACATTTTTTAAATATTATAATGTGCTGAAAAATTTTTTCAAATATTTTTAGGAGTCCTCAGGTCAATTTTGAGACATCAGTGCTGAAAATGAGTCATCCAAATTTGATAGATTTATCTATGTATAATCTATGTCAGTCATAAAAGTTATCGTTTTAACACGAAAGTGAGACATTCACATCCTTATGCATTCTGACAATATTGCTTGGAACATGTATCAACTACGAAAAGTTTAATTACACTTTTTTAAATCTTTGAAACTATTATGATTATAAGTAAGCTTTCTCTATATGAGGAAGTAAAATCAGTATTTACACATTTCTATCAATTAAAGGCTGCCCTTCTTCAACGCCACAAGCGCCATTTTTCCGAAAATGTGATTATTAACTCGAAAAATCGAAAAAATGTTATAAAATCCATTGCATATTGTGAAAAACAGGGATTTTATATGTCATTTTAAAAATTTCTTCCAAATTCTCGAATTTTTTGTAACGCAACAGCTGCAAATTTATTTTGCTTTTACTTTTTGGAATAAAAAATTAGAATTCTAATTACCGCCTTAAGTTAAGGAAACATGCGCCTTGAACGAAGAAAGTTTTTTTCCTCTTTTTTCCTAACGAAATTATTTTTTTTTAATTCGACTTTTCACTTCTCAATTCGGCACTGATGTATCTCAGGAGCATGTTTTTTATATAATAATCGAGAATCGAGTTTGCCTTTTATCCATCCTAAAAAACTGATCAATTTTAACATTTTTTAACCGAATGCATGAATGAATCCATCGAAAATTATTATTAACTAGCAAAAATATCGCGCTGCGTGGGCTTACTACAAGTTTCTTACTTTGATTGTATAATTATGAAATTAAAATATATGCCCTAATTTAAAGTACTATAAAATATAATTAATAATTATATATTAAAATAGCTATATCGGCTTTCATGCAATTTTGGTTTCTTTTTCATCGGTTTTCAGTCATCTGTAACTTTTATTTAAATATAAGATTTTATCCAAGCGGGAATTAGAAGCAAAAAAAAAAAGTAATAAGTTAAGACACTGACTAGTGTTATGGAATATTCCGTAACGCTGGCCCGATGAGTTAGATAAGTTAATATTGGGTTCTGGAATTCTGAGTCTGTACTGATGTCTTCCATTTTCGTCGATGATCCATTTTGAAGATGTTTACAATTTGAAATTTGTAAGTGTACTGTTAGTCTGGAAGATGTCGTATTTATTAGATTCTCTTACCTAAATTTATAAATGAAGCTTGTTTAGTTTTGAATGTATCCCGGGTAGAAATTGAAACTTGGTTCTTAACAATCTATCGAGGGCGCAATCGGAAACGTCACGCTCAGCTAGCGAGGTCATGACTAGGCAACGCAATGAGGGCCTATTAATAGGGCCTTTATAGAATCTAGATAGTCCCTCACTATACCAAAACCATTCTCCATTATTGTGCATGCGTTCTTTCATCCATTTTTTGCGCATTTATTTGAAATGAAGAGTGGAAGATATGGTAAATTCTTAATAAATAAAGATTTTTAATTGGATGGTAATGTTTTTTACATATACAGTTAGAATAATAATTTAACATAAAGTAAAGTAATCATGAACGAAAATGTTTTAAAATTATTATTTTACATTTCTTCTGCACCATTATTATTATTACTGTATATGTTAAAATCATTAATGTGCTTCAAAATTCTGTATTTATTTAGAATTTACAATTGCTTCCATTTTTCATTTCAAATAAAGTGTGCTTGTCAGAAACGCATTTTCTTTGCGTATACATAATTTAAGACAAATATCATACGACAATAACCTGTCGAGGGCCAGCAGAGGGAAAGCCTAGATTTTTCTAGCTGGAAAATCTAGCTGCGGCCTCATAAGAGCCAATATTCAGTTTAGGCATAAAGAGGCAGTTTCTAGCCGGAATATAGTTTGAGATAATAAAATTTGGATTATTTTTTGGTTATAGGTCTGTCTTGAAGATTTGAAATTGAAAATACTTTAATTTTTATTGCATATAATTTAAAATGATGTAGTTTTGAATGATTTTTTGAAATAATTCAATTTTGTAGATTTACAGAATTTTTAATTGTTATACCTGGTAAAACATAAAACTTGCATAATTTTTCATTATCAATTTTCTAAATTAACAAATATTCAATTTTTAAGAGTTACAAATGAATTTTTAAGATTTTCAACTGAAAATCTTTAATTTTAGGAATTTGCAATTTTAAATTGTTTAATTTCGAATATTTGTCATTGAAGACTCTTCGATATTGAATTCGCATGACAGAGAATGATGCTATATTTGGAATGCTTTTTTGTACTAGTTCTATTTTGAAGATTTGAAGTTAACATTTTTTGAAATGTATATATTAGCAATTGCAAAATTTTTAATTTTGAACAGGAAAAGTGAGAGTGTTGATTTATTGTTAGGAAATTCTTATAGTTTTTTACATATGTGACATATATTTCCACATATAAAAAGAGAAATTTGCAGGAACTCTCTGTTACTTGAATCAGTGACTGGAAATATAACAAGTTACTGTATTCACGAAGTAAGGGTTGCTGTAATAAGTTCCTTTATTCAAGGAACTTCCTCAACACTGCATCTAATTTTAAATGATCGTAAATTGAGATAAAAATGATTGCAATATCGATCTAATATTATGCGTTATTTGATATTCCAATTAAAACTAAAGAATTTCTATTCAATTGAAATAACTTCAGGCGAAAACGGAATTTTATAAGACATTTACTAACAAACTGTAAAACTGGGTGGTTAAATAAAAATTAAGAGACAAAAGTACGCGATAAGTGAGCGGAAACATAGGGGCTTCAATGTGGACAAAGTGAATGAATGAATTTGATGATTATTATTATTGATTAAAAAAAGAAGAAGTACTGAATAATAAAAAGGGCAATAAATCCAGCTCCGCACGATTTTCCAGTATTAAATTAACAATGCACTTATTTCCAGCTTCCCATTAACATTCCCACCACTCTTTCTACGATTGACACTATCTTAAGACTGTTTACGATCCTCTTCTTTTCCCGAAGGCACTTAGGATCGATGCTAAATTACGAGCCCTGTCTGTCAAGTACAGAGATTTGGGTGAGCTCTATCAGAACTAAATATAGTATTGCTATTTTGGTATCAAGCGTCACGTGAACTTTCGAACAGTATCGAAGGGTGGACGACAGACAGAGGGTGGTACAAATAGTAAGATAAAAAATAAATGGAAATAAAAAAAGCAGAAACTGGAAAAAGAAAACAGTGGGGTTCGCTCTTTTTGTTATTCACTGCTGACATATGTATGCAGGTGTGTCAACCTGTGATGTATGTATTCACTCTCCTGGCCTTCTTCCTGTCTTCTGGCGTTCTTTACGGGAATTTAAGAAAAATTGATATCGTATAATATTTAAAGTCAGTAAGTGACTAAGTTCTCGTTTTGTATTTGCTCAAGTGCAATTCAAGTGGCCAGACAAAATGCTATGCATCGCGATCAAACGATCGAGAAATCGATAATAATTTATGTTCAGTCATATTTATTTCAACCTATTCTAAGATCTCGTAAATTGAAAAACTTCTGATCAAACTACTATTTCCACTATTTCTACTCTCAAACTACTATTTGTTTAAACTAATATATTATACTAGTTTAAGTTTTATAATTACTTCTGATGGTTATACATTTTTTTATTATTTCTTTTCAATTTTTCCCCCAAGATCTGTCTTCTAAATTGGATTATTCAGTGGTCGCAACGCAGAATTTGAACGAATTCGCGGAAATGAAAGGAATTTCTCTTTATGATGAAATGTTGCACGCGGGAAAATAATAGGCGAAAATGACATTTCTGTACTCGCGCCTCTTTTCAAAAGGGGAAATCCGATCAAAAGGAAGACAAACATAGAAGTAATTTAAAAATTCCATTCGTCCCGAATGACTCTGAATTTTCTAAAATCATTAAAAGACTTATAAAATTCAAATACAAAATATTTGATAAAATAAAAATTCGATTAAGATTGGTAAAGATAGTGTTTCGATTAATTTCAGCATTTTCACTTCATCATGCTGAACATACATAAAACATGGAATAAACATGGCAAAGAAAATAGTAATAGTGTATTAAACTTTGGTGAAATATTGATAAAAAACATAAAGACGTATTTTATAAGTTAGTATGATGTATGATTAAATATTTCCCTCGCTGCAGCACAACTTCAAACATCGATTTCTGAAATATCTTTCGGAACGTGTTAACATTTTTTTAATATCATTCAGAATTTTATACCGTGTTTAAAAAATGAAATAATTATGGTGTTTTAGATCTAATTTTGGAAATGTAGGATAATCGAACTTCCAAAAAGAGGATAAAATAGGACATGGGGCTTGAAAACAAGAGGAAAAAGTAGGACTGAAATTTTAGTCCTTTTTTTCGTCTAACCTTAAATATTTCAACTTCATTTTTTGAAATATACAATTGAAGCTTTTCCATTTTGTTATTTTCAAGATGATGCGAAAAAATCAGGGTGAAAATAAATGGGATAAATGGGATAATAAGATTAAAAAGAACACGTGGAAAATATAAATGTGAATAACAATCTTTTGATATGCTTGTAAGAAAAAAAATATTGCTTTTATTTGAAAACTAAAGCATCTAAATGGAGACTCACACTCTTTCCCCTATTCCCTTTCTTCACTCTTTTTTAAGAATTCCTGTTTTTCCGTCTGAACTGAATTAATTGAACCCAATAAGAAAATCCAACTATTTTCCGTTGATAGTTAATTCTTTTTGATTGAAAAGTCTGCATTATATTTTTGGTCCAGAATTCATCTCTGTTGGCTAGAAATTCTACTATTTGATTGAAGATTTTACTATTTTCTTAAAAATGCATTTTTTTAAGCAGAAAATTTATGTTCTTAACCGAAAATTTAGCTAATCCATTTTTGGCTGAAAATTAATCGTTTTAGTTGAAAATTTAACTCTTAAATTTGTTGATCGAGAATTCATCTTTTTGAGTTATAAGAACTCAACTAGTTGGTTGAAAGTTGAATTACTTTGTTTTAAATATTATTTTAATTGGTAGAAGATTAAACGGTTTTGCTGAAAATTAATATTTTTTTGTTTGGAAATTAATGTTTTTAACTGAAAATTTAACTATACAATTTTTGATGGAAAACTGATAGTTTTGAGTTGAAAATTCAATTATTAAACTTTTCATTGAGAGTTTGAACCAATTTGTTGAAAATTAATTTTATTGATTGAAAATTGGACTAATTTATTGAAAATTCACTCTCTTTTGGTTGACAATTAATGTTATTAACTGAAAATTTACAAATCCGTGATTGGTTAATAATTAATCGTTTTTAGTTGAAATTTCAACAATTTGGTTGAAAATTTATATATTTTATTGTAAATTCATATTTTTACATTTTTCATCAGAGAAGGTATTAGATTTATATAAAATTTGACCCCCCCCCCCCCCTGCTTTTGTCGAATGTTCATATTTGAGACCACCTGAACCCGAAAAACAGGTTTTTACAAATGCGTCTGTCTGTAGATCTGTGTGTCTGTAGATTTTTAGTCTGTTAGCACGATAACTTTCGAAAGAATTGACATATTGGATTGGGCTTTGATATACTCTTTAAGTGTCTTAAAATGAAGCTCAAGTTCGTTAGCCAGCCTTTTTGGATAACAATTTAAAAAGTGGGCGTATTTTCAAAATTTTTGAGACCACTTGTTTTTAAGATTTAAAATTTGTATGCACGGTTATTAGTAGTACTCAAAATGGCGAACAATTTATCCTGGAAACTTTTTTAGATCAAAATAACAATTACGGGAGTTATAGCATTTACAAGATTCCAAAAAACAAACGAAAATGAATATTTTAAGCCAAATAACGCACGATATGAAAAAATGTCATGGAAAGAAAAAAGTTGCATTTTAAACAACCTACAAGATTATAGCAAGAACTTTTCGATTTTTTTTTAAATCATGAATTCAAATTTGGACCGCACAAAAAATATTAAAAAATAAAAGTTTTCTTTTTGTGGCAAAACCATACAAGATACAAAAAAAAATGAGTTTACAAAAATTGTACATTTAAAAAACATCTACATAATTTGTTACAAATCACTTTTTGATAGGACGCGTAGTTTGTGTTTTATTCGTAAGAAACGACATTAAAAATAGAACAATTGAATTTTTTAGAGAAACGACACAAGGTACGGAAAAAATAAATATACAAAAGCTGTTCACTCAAAAAAGAGCCACAAGTTTTTTTATTAATTATTTTTTGATAGGATGCGTACTTTTTTCATAATTGTGAAAAATAACATTAACAATAAAAAAAAGTACATTTTTGGAAAAACGCCGCCAGGTATGAAAAAAAGATGAATTGACAAAAATTGTGCATTCAAAAAGGATCTACAAATTTGTTACCAATCAATTTTTGATATGACGCGCAGTTTTTGTTTTAATCGTGAAAAATAAAACTGAAAATAAAAGAATTAAATTTTTGAACAATGGACACAAGCCATGAAAAAAATTAATTGGAAAAAGTTGATCGGCCCATAAGGATCTACAAATTTTTTTAAAATAATTTTTGATAGGACGCATAGTTTTTGTTTTAATAGTAATAAAATGGCATTAACAATAAAAATATATAATTTATATAAAAACCACACAAGAGACGAAAGAAAATGAAAAGACAAACGTCGTTCAACCAAAACAGTAGATCTACAAATTCGTTATGAACTTTTTTTTATAAAAATACATTCAATATTAAAAAATTAACTTTTTAGAAAAAAGATACACGCTACAAAGACATTTTATCAAACAAAATTTTTCGCCTAAATTACATGGAAAACGACACAAATTGAAATAGAATGCATAACAAACCATTTTTTTTGGTATAAGATGCGCACTTTTTTCAATGGTAAAAGCAAGACAATGAAATTAGGTTTATTTTAATACCAATGCATAATATGAATTATTATTATTATATACATTTAATAAAATGATAAAACATTTTCAGGGTAGCTGATGATAAAATTTCATGCAAAATAAGGAACAAATATTAAAGTAATCATGATAAATAAAATTTGTACTTTATTTTGCAACATCTAAATAAGCAAGCCCAGGCCGAGGTACAGAAATAAATGTAATATACATTTGATAAAATAGTGTTGCATAATGTAGAAAAGTTCGCATTTTGGATAAAATCGAGTGCGATGCACGAGATACGTGATAAGAATGTATTTTTTAAAGCCGAAGGTGCTTTAACAAAAGAGAATTCACACTAACGTAATTACAGTCGTTGATGATTTAATCTTTAATTTTAAAAGGTCTGTGCACAAATGTGGGGGAAGTATGAAGATCGAACGCGTAGCGCGAGGTAAATATATTCTCGAGCGCGAAGCGCGAGAACCAAAAGTCGCGTACCCTAGGCGCGCCCAAACCTTCTTGCTTGGTTGAAAGTTAAAATACTTTGTTAAAAATTCGTTTAATTACTTGAAGATTCCTCTCTTATTGAAAATTGGACTATTTTGTTGAAAATTTTTTTTTTTTAGTTGCAAACCGATCGCTTTTAGTTCAAAATTCAACTATGCCCAGGTCTAGTGTTGATCAGCTATCCAAGAACTTTAAAAGTTTTAAGTTCGGTCTGGAAGGTCAGGTCTGGCCCAGGAGTGGCGCATATTTTGAAAAAGTTACAGGGTGTCTCAAATCATAGAAAATATGACATTTACACTATCAAAACGAAACTTGTTTTGTTATCATCTTGACAGTTTGGTCTGGTCCATGTTTGGCTCTGATCAGCTGAATACGCTTGTAGTGAACAATGATTTTTTTCCAAGTCATTAAACAAATAAAGAAAGTCCAGCCAGCGGTCTGGCTTGGGGCTAGCCAAAAAAATGTTACACTTTTGGCCAGGCCCACACAGAAAAAACAAAAGGCAAAAAGCGTTGCAGGTAAAATTTGTGGAGGTAATCTCACCATGCAAAAAATTGAAAATCGATAAGGGCAACATAAAAGATCACTAAATTTTTGTTTTACCCTTACCGATCCTAATTTTTTTTTTGCATGGTGAGCTTACCTCCAGAAATTTTACCTGCAACACTGTTTACCTTTTGTTTTTTCTTTGCAGGCCAAACATTCTGGTCAGCGTCAAGACTGCAAACCAGTCAGACTAGTCTGGGCCAGGCCAGCGCCAGAAGATTTTTTCACGCGGGATTTAACTGATTATCCAATACATATTATTGAATTACCGAACCTCGAGTCTTGAAAATGCTAAAACCAGGCGTAACTCTTTTTTTCTTCAACAAAAAATGCTACAAAAAGAGTATATGTCCGGAGAAAGTCACCCTAGAAATAATCAATGGAAAAAAGTGAGAGTACAGTAATTTAACAGTAAAACGATGTCTACTCAACACCTGCCTATGATAATAATAATAATCGTCCTTCACTAAGGATGTGAACCTGGAAATCTTGTTCTTGCCTCTAACGGTCACGCCATGGGTCAACTAAATTAACAGTATAATACTGTAGATTTTTATCTTACAGTTGTAAGCAAAAATAATTACAGCTTTATGACAAAATCGAAATACTGAAACCCGAGGTTTGCTAAATTTTATATGTTTCGCAAATCCGTTAAATCATTTAACTGATTGACAAAAAAAAACTCATTGTTTATTACAACAAATATTTAGAAGAGAAACCCAAGCGTAAATAATAGAAGAATAGTCGAGGTTACAGTGGTTTATTTAAATGTAGTTATTTGCATATTTGTTGTAATTTTCATTCAATTTTAAGTTACAAAAGCCAGTTATTTTTTGAATTAAGCAATTTGCTAAATAATATTAAATAAAAATGTGACGAATAGAATTGTAAAGAACCATTTCTAGGAATAGAGTGAGCTTTTGTTAATTTAAAAAGGGTAATCCTATGCAAGGATCTTGAAGAAAACTGAAAATCATTCATAACGGGAATGGCAAGAGGAAACGGAAGCCCTGGAAGCTCATTCGTGCGCACAGCATTTAGAATAATTTTTAAAGCTCTTTCCTGATCACTAAAGTTTGAGGATATAAGCAATAAATGTAATTTAAAAGCGTTTGAAATCATAACATTTAAAATTCATTTTAAATGTACTTAAAAAACCAATATTTAAAACTATGCTTCATTAATTTTTAAGAAAAAAGGCTTTCCATTTCCTATATTAAACCACTATATGTTAATTTTTATATTATAACTTAATTGAGAACAGGGCTTTAGAATACCCATAAAGCTCTATAAATTATACTAAAAAGTATTAGCTATTAGCACTAAAGCTCTATACTCTCAATTACATAATATGAATTATAAATGAAGGGATTTGAAATATTTAAACAAACTGTAGACTATAATGGTCCATCCCAACATGCGCTGATATCTTTTTTGTCATTTCCCGAAATTTAAACGAGTAGCGCAATATCTACTTCAATTCAAAAATAAGAAGTCTGTACAAAAATACATGAGAAAGACGGAAAAGTGTGACATCATAGATTACCATTTGCCCTTAAAGCTCTTGATGCAAGTAATCCTTTCGCATAATAATTCCTAAAGCTTTTGAGTAGCCGTAGAGAATGGCAGGTTTACTACCATAATAAAGTGGGTT
This sequence comes from Andricus coriarius, assembly GCA_932066315.1. NCBI lineage: Eukaryota > Metazoa > Arthropoda > Insecta > Hymenoptera > Cynipidae > Andricus > Andricus coriarius. The sequence continues at coordinate 10,592 of CAKNWT010273186.1, forward strand.
TAGCAAGGGTTGATAACGAAGACAAATCTAATACCGCCTCTCCAATATGTCACATTAGCAGCTTCTCTCTTCCGTTTTGTAGAAACAAAAATAGCGTCAGGGGTAATTATTGGGGCATTAAATTTTCAAGAAGGGCAATAGTAAGAATTCAGGGTCGTTAAAGAACAAATGGGATGTACTTTTCAAAGCTAATCCTCAAAAATGCATCTATTTTTATTTGTTAAGTACAGCTAAATAGTTAATCGTAGTTTCTGTCACTGTAAAAGTATTTTTTTTAGATTCAATTTCTTTTTTTTTTAACATATAACTTCTATCTTTGGCGTAGGAATATCTATATTGCAATCATATACTTGTATAAATCATAAACATTTAAATGTTAAAAATAAATATTATTTCAATATTTTTGATTATTTATCTTATTACTAAGGATTAAACCAGACTACTTCGTATATTTTAATTGAGGATTCTTTTGAATTGTTGACTTTGTTTTATATTAAAGCAATTTTTCAGTTTTCGTGGAAATGTAATATTAGACCGAAAAATAAACTGAGTGAGAAATTGTCTCGTATTTCATCAAGATTATGAACACGGAAGAGCTAAATGATCATTTAGAGACAATGTAAAAACAGAATATTTTTGGTCAAGAAAAAAAGTATTTCTTCCATAAACTGAGTATACCTGAGCTTTAGAACATAGAATAAACGTTACATAGGACAAATACATACAAAGAAATACAATTTTTATAGAATATATCGCTATACCGCTGCATCAAATAAAATTGCTTCCATACAGGGAAGTTCATTTTCACTAACAAAAAAATAATTATCACTCATTTTATCATGTTGATGTTTATATCTTATACCGAACATCTTATTTTCAAAAAATCAGAGAGACCATTAAAAGGTAAATTAATGTGATTGGGTGTAACAAACAACTTTTTAAATTACATTAATGTTGCAAAATAAATATATTGTATATTTTTAAAATTTGTAAATCGCTATTGATGCATGACAAGTTAAGAATTTCTCGATACTCACTTGACAACTCTTAAAATTTTGAAACTCTTGAATTTGTGAAATTTTTCGATTGAATTGTTTTTTCTTGGCTCGACTTGTCAAGAAAATTCGAGATCGAGTGAGCAGGACTCTTAAATCTCGATTTTTACCCAGAAGAGAAGTACACTCAGAACAGAAGAAACTAAAAAAACATCAATTAAAAAAATATTAAAATTATAGATTGAAATGTACAAATCATGTCAATTTTAAAAACAATCCTTAGTTTTTAAAGATTTTCAAGTTTTTTTGATATTTTTAACTGCGATTGACAAGTCAAGAATAATATCTTTTATCACTGGCAGAAAGAACATATCGATCTTGTTTTTTTGTTTTCAAGTCTCGCTCGAATGAACAGTCTATATAAATCGCTATTGATATAGATCATGAACGTTCATCAAAGGTTCCACAAAACATATAGGTAATATAACAAATATAAATAAAGAAAATAATTTTGTTTAAAAATTCCAAAGTCGTATTGCTAGATCATGGAAGTTCATGAAAGTTCATGATAGGCCAATCGATGCGTCTAAATCGGTATTTCTATATCATACGAGGTCATAGAAAGTTTTCCAATAGTTCATTCGATGCTTCTCAAAGAGGCGAACAAACATATCAGCCACAGTACTGTAGTACTCCTTATATAAAAAAAGGTTTGCTCATATTACCAATGTAAAATTATTTTACTTCAAATTTCTAAACACTAAACACCACTTATAATTAGCCAATTAAACTTAAACGGGATTTTTGAAAAATTACGTTTTCGACTTCCAAGGGTTGAATTAGTTCCAAATATGTCACAAAAATTGATTTAAAAATGTATATCATCACAAACCTCCCTCTATGAGGAAGCAAACCATATTTTATAATGATGACATACTATTGAATAATGCATTATTATGAAATAATTATTATTAACCAATAAATAATTATTTTCTAATAAATAATAGTTTAATTATATAATTATGTTTATGGTATTATTATATTTATCATCAAAATTTATCAGTATAATAAAAAACTTAATTAATTGTACACAGTTTGCTGGTATACGTGACCCAACATTTAACTTGTAAATCGAAATTTTTTTTAAATTTCAAACTGTAATTTATACTAATTTCGGGATTTGGGAATTTCCGCAATTTACTAAATTCGAGAATTAACGGACTTCGGGAATTTAAAAATTCTGGTTTGCGATTTAATTTTTTTTTTTTTTTCAAATTTCGTTAACTTTAACTTTAAGAATATTTCAATTTCGCTAAAATAAATATTTTCGGCAGTTTTATTTTTTGTCGGTAATCTGAAACTTCGCAAATTTTCATTTTTTGTTGGAAATGTTCTATTTCAGTATTATATTTTCAGTATTTGGCAACGTTGGTTATTTTTATTTTAAAACTTAAAAAAAATAGTGTTTCAAAAACTGTAGAGGAAAAATCTTGTTTTTTATATCACAGTTATTTCTTAATATCATATTTGCAAGTTTGCTTCAAAGTAAAATCTTTCAAATTTGAACATTTTATTTCAAAATTTTATTAGCTTCAAAGTTGAATGTAAAAATGAAAATAAGAAGAAATATGAAAAATCAACAAATTTATATAAAAATGAAAATAAATGTCAATTTTCGCTAAAAACTATTGAATTACCACAAACATTAGTAAAAATATATTAAAAAAACTTTAATCTCAAAATAATTATAAATCTTTAAAATTCTTTTTTTATAAAATCGAAAATAAAAAAAGGCATTAAAATTTGGTTCTATAGTTGGGTACAATGGCCTAACGCTCCTCAAGGTGAGCATTAAATCGATATTTACAAGGCAGTTAATTTTAATAAAAGTTTGCGTGCTAAAGACGAAACTTTAATGTGTATCTTGTTTTACGATGATTTTCTTCTTTTCATGCTTAGGGGCAGCATTATGCTAGTTCAATATACGTAAGTTTATTACTGACACTGGAGATATAAATTATTCCCGGGTGTTTATATAAGAAAGAAATTAATGGTAAAGCGAGAAGAAAATGATAAAAAATTTCAAGAATATAAAATTTGCATTACCCCAATTAAATGGGTGAACTTCTTTTGAATTTCGGCTCGAAATAATTATTTTTGTCGTCCCGAGAAATTGGCGAAGCTGTAAAATGGAATGGACTACTACCAACATTTATAAAAAATATTTGACTAATCATTCCGAATTTCGGGACGACGAGACACTTCGAAACCATAAATTATAAATTACTCGAATACCCATAACTTATGAGAATCAATTTTTTCTTGGCTCGAGAACTCTTGAGAGCAAATTTATCCAAATCGAATCTGGCTCGGGATATGTGCGATATTATTCAAATCAAGAGTGCGTCAACGATTATGTATGCAAACAAAAAATAAATAATAGTATCACATAATGTGTGGATTACAGCAAAAATTTATATTAAATAAAAATAAAATAAGATTTATATAAAATTTATATTCATATTTAATAACTATAGTTATATTCATACAATATAATTAAATAAGTGAAATGTACCAATAAACTTTTTCTAGAATAAATCAATGAAGAGGGCCGATATATGGAGCCGAAACGTCTGATGAAAATTAAAATCTTCCCATCATTTACGGACCCCAAAGCCATAAAATGAAAAACTTATATTAAATATTTTATATAATTATAATATTTATATATAATTGCACAAAATAATTCAATACAATCACTTCTCTTAAATCTCTATTCTCAAGAGTTGCAAAACAGATTTTATTCAATTTCTTACTTCTTGTAATGTCAATTTCTATGTAATGTAAAACGCCTGATCGTAAGAAAGTTCGAGTCGTAAATGTCCCTTTTTCCCGCAACGTTCTTTCGTTCCACCTTTGCTGAAAGTCGTTACCCAACTTTTCCAATAAGAAAATAGAACAACATTCAATTTTCGATTCGTATCATGAACGGTTCGTTTAATTCTGAAATGTTTATCGAAAAGAAGTTAAAATGAAAAAAAAAATCTTCAAAGGAATAGGAAAAGTCTTACTTAACATTCATCATTAAATTCTAAAATGTCATTTCCATGATTTGTGTTAATTTTGAAGTAAAATTATAAAAATATGCTCTATTGTATAGTTTTCTTGATGAAATGGTTTTAAATTCTTAGTAAATATGGTACTATCAAGTTAGAGGTACATTAAGATTTAAATTTACTAAAGAAGGGAAATACTTTTTGAATATTAGTTTACTATTAAGCGTGAGCGTAACTCATTCGGACTTTCTGCAAATGTAAACATTATTTTGCTACATTGCATTAGTCTGAATTTTGTGTTGGATCTTCAGACTGGCTGCAAATTTACACCAAAAGCACTTTACCGGCACATTGTTCTCCACGTCAGTGAATTCAAGAAATATTTACAAAGCGGGAAAATTTCGACTAAAATTGAAATAATATTGTTCCTAAGAAATTTATATTAATAAAACGTTATTACAGAGCAATTTAATGAAAATTCGAAAAACCTTTTAGAAAAATGCTGTTATATTAGGATCACAAATAAGAACAAAGTTATTAAAATTTCAATGTATTTTCCAATGTGGAAGACAAGGTTTGGTAGGATTTCTATTTCATCATAAATTGTAAACAAATTATAGGAAAATAAACAAAATGAAAATTTAAATTGGTAGACTTTCCATTTAGAGAGGTTGCAAGTCAGCATTGTTATCGATATGAGCGATTTTCTTGAAACTGGGGAAAATAATAATGTTAGGTTGTTAAGGTATTGTGGTAGAATTCATGACTATTTTCTATATGAAATTAGAGCCGAAAAAAATTTAAAATGTTGAGTAAAATAAATGTCTAAAACTTTATTTCCAATCTCCCGCGCAACGACCCAAAGTGGTCCAGAAATGAATTTTTTTGCAGACAAATTCATCCACAGGATACATTTCATAACCGATTTAACATTTTTTTTAAATACTCTGAATTAATTTCCTCGCAAAAGAAAGAAAGGCAATTATTTACAATTATTTAAAGAATACTTCAACATACACAGCGGCGAAATTGTTTATTTGAACGATATGATTCTTCAAGCTCTGAATGAATCTCTTAAACAAAGATATTGTTAGTCAGCGAACTAATGAAGACAAGCTTAGAAATCATGAATATTTTATTAAAAATTGTATTCATTATTTTAACAAATTATTTGAAAAATTTAAGAGTATCATTTTATTATAGAGAAAAATTATTTTAACTTAAAGTCGGTGTAATATATTATTAGATTGGTATTAGTAATGAAAAATTGCCATGATTTGAAAATGTATAAACAGCTTAAAAAGTCATAAGCAATTTTTTAATCTACTTGCTTTTATTAGCAGAAGATTTTGCATCAAAAAGTGGAATTTTTGATCGCCCAAACAATTTGTTTAAAAATATATACTCTCGGTAATATTTGCCGTAAAATCGAATAATGTTATTAGCTTTTCCGTAACAGATATTATTAAAAAAAATTGTTAAAACAAAGATTATGCAAACAATAAAAATTTGAATTCTTTTTTTTATGAAAAATTCGTATTTTATTTAAATGTTCTCATCACAACACTAACTTTTTTACCATGTCAATTTGTCTGCCCATAAGACTTAAAATGGTCAATTTGAAGGTTGAATAGGTTAGAAATTTTTTTATAAATTTATAAGTTGTGTATAAATTTTCAAATTATGACAATTTTTCATTTCTAATACTCTTCTAATAATAAATTACAACGATTTTAGGACAAAATATATTTTTTTACAACAAACTGATATACTGAAATACTTGAAATTTGTTTAAAAATATTTCATCACAATATCTTACCTACCTAACACTATTATTTCCCTAAGTTTCAAGAAAATCATTCATATATCGACAACAACTCTGATGTTCCTGACCTGAAACCTCACTATATGAATTATATAAAGAAATTCCAGAACAATTAAATAAACTCTAAATTATTTTTTTTACTTCCAACAACTGTTTCAATGATGCATAATTTTTTTTAAATTAACAATAATTGTCTAATGATTAAGATTTTTTCCTAAAAAGAATATTTTTTGTTTGTTGCAGCATTATATTTCCCGCAATCGGATTTTATGCTGAGGATACCCTACTTGGCTCAAAATGGAGTGGGTCTGAGCTCTGATATGAAATTAATTACGGTTAGAGCTCTTCGAAATGATTCCACGAGCCCAAGAGATCCTAAATACCAAATAATTCTACCACGTGAAAAAATCGCGTCTCTTGATTCGAAGACAGGAAGTGTCGTCTTGCACGCATTACCCAAAGGAGGTAAGGTTTTTTCCTCTATTCTCAGAATATCAAAAAATTTCTAAGAAATTCGCATCTTTCCAAAAATTTGTGCAACTTTATTCCATATTACGAATGA